>PVIY010056450.1:0-13302 GCA_004026745.1 Myrmecophaga tridactyla | reverse complement strand
TTCCATATGTTCTACTCTTTTGTTGATATAGTAGCTGAAAGGTGCATCAGACACAAGGTTTCCACATTCGCAGAGTCTCATTGTGATAGCTATATCATTGTTCAGTCATCATCAAGAAACATGGCTATTGGTACACAGCTCTACATTATCAGGCAGTTCCCTCCAGCCTCTCTGCTACCTCTTGAGCAACAAGGTGATATCTACTTAATGCGTAAGAATAACCTCCAGGATAACCTCTCAACTCTATATGAAATCTCTCAGCCACTCACACTTTATTTTGTCTCATTTCTCTCTCCCCCCTTTCAGTCAAGAAGATTTTCTCAATCCTTTGATGCTGAGTCCCAGCTCATTCTAGAATTTCTGTCCCATGTCATCAGGGAGATTTACATCCCTGGGAGTCATGTCACACATAGAGACAGGGAGGGCAGTGAGTTTGCTTACTGTGTTGGCTGAAACATAGGCCATATCTGAGCAACAAAAGAGGTTCTCTAAGGGTGACTCTTAGGCCTAATCTTAAGTAGGCTTAGCCTATCCTTTGCAGGAATAAGCTTCATATGAACAAACCCCAAGTTTGAGGGTTCAGCCTATTATTTTGTTGTCCTCACTGCTTGTAAGAACTTTCCTTCTTTCTCACCACTCCCCCAAGGGGGCTTTGCAAATACTTTTTTATTCACTGTTCAAATCACTCTGGGATTTATCAGGGCATCGCTCTGGACAAACCTACAAAATCTCATGCCCTACTCAAAGTTCCATGTCTTTATGATATTCAATTAAACAGTCCATATAAGTTATATGAAAAAATGCACTAATCAAAATATAAATTTTGTACCCAACAAACATTTTTTGCTTTAGTCTCACACATAAGTTAAAGTTTTAAAATATGAATGACCATCTATTTTCAAAACTCTGCAATACTGACATTCCTTTGTTCTTCCTCATGCAAAAACATTTTTTAACTTGTACATTTAGTCACTGTAGGCATCATTGTACACTGTAGGCATTCCTAGATTATACATCTCAGTCTTTATCATCTATCTTTCTGAATTCATTTCTGCCTCCAGCCCTCCTCCCTCTATCATTCTCACATTCAGCTTCATTCAGTGTACTAACATTATTGTATTACAGTTAGATAGTATTGTGCTATCAATTTCTGAATTTTTACAATCAGTCCTATTGCACAATCTGTATCCCTTCAGCTCCAATTACCCAACATATACCTTATTTCTATCTCATGATGGTCTCTGTTTTTAACTGAAATTCTCCAAGTTCATTTGCTAATGTCAGTTCATATCAGTGAGACCATACAGTATTTATCCTTTTGTTTCTGGCTAATCTCACTCAACATAATGTCCTCAAGGTCCATCCATGTTGTTCACATTCTTCATAACTTGATTCTGTCTTACAGCTGCATAATATTCCATCACATGTATATACCACAGCTTGTTTAACCACTCTTCTGTTGATGGACATTTGGGTAGTTTCCATCTCTTGGCAATTGTAAATAATTCTGCTATAACATTGGTGTGCATATGTCCATTTGTGTCCTTGCCCTCATGTCCTCTGAATAGATACCTAACAATGGTATTGCTGGATCATATGGCAATTCTATATTAGCTTCCTGAGGAACCGCCAAACTGCCTTCCACAGCAGTTGTACCATTTTGCATTCCCACCAACAGTGGATAAATGTGCCTCTTTCTCCACATCCTCTCCAGCACTTGTCCTTTTCTGTTTTATTGATATGACCATTCTGGTGGGTATGAGCTGATATCTCATTGTGGTTTTGATTTGCATTTCCTTAATAGCCAAGGAAGTTGAGTATCTTTTCATGTGCATTTTGGCCATTTGTATTTCCTCTTCTGAGAAGTGTCTGTTCAAGTCTTTTGCCCATTTTGTAATTGGGTTGGCTGTCTTTTTGTTGTTGAGTTGAAAAATCTCTTTATATATTCTGGATACCAGAACTTTATCTGATATATCATTTCTAAATATTGTCTCCTATTGGGTAGGCTGTCTTTTTACTTTCTTGCCAAAGTTCTTTGATGCACAAAAGTGTTTATTTTGAGGAGTTCCCTTTTATTTCGTTCTATCTTCAATGCTTATGCTTTGGGTGTAAGATCTAGGAAACCACCTCCTATTATAAGATTTATAAGATATTTCCCTATATTTTCTTCTAAAAGTTTTATGGTCTTAGATCTAATGTTTAAGTTTCTGATCCATTTTGAGTTAATTTTTGTATAAGGTGTGAAATATGGATCCTCCAGTTCTCTAGACATCATTTATTGAAGAGACTGTTCTGTCCCAGGTGAGTTGGCTTCACTGCCTTTATCAAAGATCAATTGTCCATGGATGTGAGGATCTACATCTGAACACTATTCGATTCCATTGGTCAGTGTATCTATCTTTATGCCAGTACCATGCTGTTTTGATCACTGTAGCTTTGTAATATGCCTTAAAGTCAGATAGCATGAGACCTCCAACTTCACTTTTTTCCCTCAGGATACTTTTAGCTATTTATCTGCACTTCCAGATAAATTTGGTTATTGGTTTTTCTATTTCTGAAAAGTACATTTTGGGGATTTTAATTGGTATTGCATTGAATCTATAAATCAATTTAGGTAGAATTGACATCTTAATTTTTTTTCAACCTTCCAATTTATTTAGATCTTCTGTGATTTCTTTTAGCAATTTCTTGTAGTTTTCTTTGTATAGGTCTTTTATATCCTTAGTTAAATTTATTCCTAAATAATTTAGGAATAAATTATTTCAGTGGCAATTGTAAATGGAGTTTTTTTCTTGATTTTCCCCTCAGATGTTCATTTTTAGTGTATAGAAACACTACGGAGTTTTGAGTGTTGATCTTGCAACCTCCATTTTGCTGTACTCATTTATTAGCTCTAATAGTTTTGCTGTGGATTTTTTTGTGGTTTTCAAAATATAATATCCTATCATCTGTAAAGAGTGAGAGTTTTCTTCTCTTCCAATTTTGATGCCTTGTATTTCTTTTTCATGTCTAATTGCTCTGGCTAGAACTTCCAACACAATGTTGAATAACAATGGTGATAGTGGACATCCTTGTCTTGTTCCTGATCTTAGTGGGATAGTTTTCAGTTTTTCCCAATTGAGGATGATGTTAGCTGTGTTTTTTTCATATATTCCCTTTATCATGTTGAGGAAATTATGCATTGAAGCATTTCAACAAGAAAGGATGTTGAATTTTATCAAATGTCTTTTCTGCACCAACAAGATGATCATGTGGTTTTTCTGCTTTGATTTGTTGATCTGGTGTATTATATCAATTGATTTTCTTATTTGGAACCATCCTTGCATACCTGGGATGAATCCTACTTGGTCATGGTGTATAACTCTTTTAATGTGCTGCTGAATTCGAGTTGCAGGAATTTTGTTGAGGATTTTTGCATCTATATTCATTAGAGAGATTGGTCTGTAATTTTCTTTTCTTGTAGTATCTTTGTCTGACTTTGGTATGAGGGTGATGTTGGCTTTATAAAATGAGTTAGGTAGCCTTCCCTCCTCTTCATTTTTTGGAGAATTTGAGCAGGATTGGTACTAATTCTTTATTGAGTGCTTGGTAGAATTCACATGTGAAGCCATCTGCTCCTGGACTTTCCTTTTTTGGGAGCTTCTTGATCACTGATTCAATCTTTTTATTTTTGATTGGTTTGTTGAGGTCATCTATTTCTTCTCATGTCAACCTTGGCCATTCATGCTTTTCTAGGAAGTTGTCCATTTCATCCTTATTGTCTAGTTCATTAGCATATAGTAGCTAATAGCATCCTCTAATTACCTCCTTTATTTCTGCAGAGTCAGCAATTATGTCTCCTCTTCCATTTCTGATTTTAATTATTTGCATCCTCTCTCTTTTTTTGTCAACATATAAAGGTCCATCGATTTTATTAATTTTTTCAAAGAAACAATTTCTGGTTTTGTTGATTCTCTTTATTGTTTTCATGTTCTCAGTTTCACTTATTTCTGCTTTAATCTTCATTATTTACTTCCTTTTGCTTTGGGGTTAGTTTGCTGTCCTTTCTCTAGTTCTTCCAAGTGGACAATGATTCCTTAATTTTTGCCCTTTCTTCTTTTTTAAGTAGGCATTTAAGGCAATAAATTTCCCTCTTAACACTGCTTTTGCTACATCCTACATATGAATTTGCTACATATAAATTTTGATATCTGTGCTTTCATTTTCATTTGCCTCAATATATTTACTGATTTCTCTTGTAATTTCTTCCTTGATCCATTGGTTGTTTAAGAGTGTGTTGTTTAGCCTCCATCTATTTGTGAATTTTCTGGCCCTCTGCCTGTTGATTTCCAACTTCTTTCCTTTATGATCTGATAAAGTGTTTTTGTATTATCTCAATCTTTTTAAAATTTATTGAGACTTGCTTTTGTGACCCAACATATATTCTATCCTTGAGAATGATCCATGAGCACTTGAGAAAAATATGTATCCTGCTTTTGTGGGGTGTAATGTTCCATAAATATCTGTTAAGCCTAGTTCATTTATTGTGTTATTCAAATTCTCTGTTTCTTCCTTGATCCCCTATCTAGATGTTCTATCCATTGATGAGAGCAGGGAATTGAAATCTCCAACGATTATGGTAGAGGTGTCTATTTCTTCCTCTAGGGTTGTCAGTGTTTGCCTCATGTACTTTGGAGCAATCTGGATTGGTGCATAGATATTTATGGTTCTTATGTCTTCTTGTTGATAGTGTCCTTTGTCCCTTTTCATTGTTTTACATTTGTAGCCTAATTTGTTGGATATTAATATAGCTACTCCTGCTCTTTTCTAGTTGTTGTTGCATGAAATCTCTTTTCCCAACCTTTCATGTTCAGCCTATTTTTGTCCTTGGATCTAAAATGAGTCTCGGGTAGACAGCACATAAATGGGTCTTGTTTTTTAATCCATTCTGCCTGTCTGTCTTTTAATAGGGGAGTTTAATCCATTAACATTTCATGTTTTACTGTAAAGACAGTACTTTCTTCTACCATTTGGTTTTTGGATTTTATATGTCATACGTTTTTTTCTTTTTACCTTTACTGAGAGTCTTCATTTCTACACTCTTCTCCACACCTCTCTCTTCTGCCTTTTCCTGTCTGCTTGTAGTATTCTCATTGGTACTTCTTACAGAGACAGTTTCTTAGTCATAAATTCTCTCAGTGTTTGTCTGAAAATATTTTAATTTCCTACTCATTTTTGAAGGACAATTTTGCTTGATACAGAATTCTTGGTTGAGAGTTTTTATCTTTTAAAATCTTAAATATTTCATGCCACTGTCTTCTCACTTTCATGGTTTCTCCTGAGAAATTTACACGTAGTCTTATTGGGCTCCCCTTGCTTTTCTCTTGCTGGTTTAAAATTCTCTTTGTCTTTGACATTTCACAATCTGATTAGTAAATGTCTTGGGGTATGTCTATTTGGACTATCCTGCTTATTGAACTCTGTATTTCTTGTATTTTTACTTTTATGTCTCTCATAAAACATGGAAGATTTTCAATGATCATTTCCTCCATTAGTCTGCCTTTTCATTTCTATTCTCCTTCTGGGACACCCACAACACATATATTTGTGTACTTCATGTCATTCAATTCCCTGAGACTCTGCTCATATTTTTCCATTCTTTTCCCTATATTTTCTTTTTGTGTGTCAGAATTCAGATGTCCAGTCCTCTAGTTAACTGATACTTTCTTCTGCCTCTTCAAATCTATTGTTGTAGATTTCCATTTTTTTTATCTCTTCTATTGTGCCTTTGATTCCCATAAGTTCTGTGAGTTGTTTTTTTTTAAACTTTCAAGTTTTTTTTGTTTGCCCAATGTCTTCTTTATATTCTCCCTCCACTCACTGATTTGACTTTTGATGAGATTTTTCCATGTCTGTTTGAACATCCTGAATTAGTTGTTTCCATTCCTGTATCTCTTTTGAAGTGTTGATTAGTTGTTTCCATTCCTGTATCTCTTTTGAAGTGTTGGTTTGTTCCTTTGACTAGGCCATATCTTCAATTTTCCTAGTATGGCTCATTATTTTTTGCTATTGTCTAGGCATTTGATTTCCTTAATTAGTTTTTCCTGGAAGTTGTTTTCACTCTTTTACCTAAGATTGTCTTGCTGGATGGCTTTGTTCTCTATCTGTTCTTTGATATTCAGTTCAATTTATTCTAGACTTCTATCTTGCATAGGTTCTGTTTAACTGATCAGAATTATACAGTTCTTGTTTTTCTGTATCTTGCCCTGCATATAGGAAGACTCTTTTTTTTGAGGAGCCTCTCCTTAGATATTATAGACCCCAGCCAAATTTTCCCAGACCAGACTGGCCTCCTCTCAGGAGGAAAGAATTGCCTGCATCAGTTTTCCCAGTGGGTGAGACCCAGCAGGTTGAAAAAATTTCCTATGGGGCCTCTAGAATCTGTGGTTTTCCTATCCTGCCCAGTATCTGGTGCTTGTCTGCCCACAGCTTCCCACCAATATAAACTGGTATGGTGCCTTTACCTTCAGCAGACTTTCCCTGCTGGGGTAAGATTGAGACTGAGGGGAGGTTGTAGGTTGGTATTAATTGCTTCAGTTTTCCAGTCCCTGGGGCCTGAATTCCTTGAGGGAGGGATTCCACTTGAGCTGGGCCTCACCTTTTTCTTGGGGAAGGTATAGTCTTTAAGGAATTAACTCCTTTCACCTGACTAGTAGGTACATTGTCTCTCAGACAAGATTGATGCTGTCCTTGCCTGGGGCAGTGCTGGAGACTGAGAAGCCTTGCAGTTTTATCTAATTAGCTGTTAAGTAGTAGAAATAAATTTAAAAAAAAATCCCTTTCAGAGCAGGATCCCTGCTCCTTTGGTTTGCCAACCAAGAGGTTAAGTTGGTAAGTTGTCTTATGTATTTCTAAGCTTTATGTGCCCTACTTTTTTTTAGGGTCCAGCCCTTTTCAAGTATCTTGTGCTTTCTGACTCAAAAAGCCTCTGTTTTTGTTTTGTCTTGTTTTCCATCAGGCCTGCCCCTTCTCTGCTGGGGCAAAGACTCCTAGTAACTTTAGCTCTTATTCCAGGATTATCTGAGCTGGGGGGCCAATTTTCAGTAGTTCGAATTTGTTAATTAATTCCTCAATTGGAGCTTGGCTGAGCTAAGCCATTGCTGCTAGTAAAGTCTGTTTCTGTTCTCCTTCAGGAACCAGTTTGCAGTGTTTATCCCCATGGACCAGTGCAAGTTGGGGGACTTACAGTTCTGTATGGGGTTTAAGCCAGTCCAGCTTGTCCAAACTGGTGTATGTTGTGTGTGCCATCACTGTTGTGGCCCCAGCACTTATTCTGTCCTGTTTATGGCTATTTACTAGCTGCTCTGGAGGACAAACTAAATTCCACACCTCACTAAGCTAAGATCTTGCCAAGACTCCCCTGTAATTTACTTAGGGTGGCACAGAGGGTATTGGAATCAATTCTTCTGTGTTTTTTAATGGTCCATGTATTTTTAATTGTGGAATTAAATGGGAAAAAACACCCAAAGAAGAGCAGCCTATCCATAAATGTCTTTCTATGACAGGGGAATGGACAACCATTTCTCATTTCAGGCAGCAAGTCAAAGACAGGAAGAAGAACGGAGAAGACTTTTAATGGAAAAAGAGAAGATTGCACATACATCCTGATTGAAGACTGTTGGCATGGGGAGCTTCTAATTAGTATGGGCTAATTAGAAATGAGCTATCCTATGTAACCAGTTAGGAGCTAGCATATCTGGCCTTCCATGGTTGGCCCAAAATTGAAAGCAGGGGCAAAAAATAGGGAAGCTGCCTTTCATTTGTCAAGTCCATACTATTTTGTGCACATTTTATGAGGATTGTTTTAGTTCCTTGGACTGAATGTGTAGATACTGGCCAATTACCTGCATGGATGCCTACCAATAGTGGGTCAAATTTTCCTGGTTTGTTACTGCTGAAGGTGATATACTATTTACTGGCCCTTGTTCAATTGTCTTTTTATTACCTCACTTTGTTTCACCACTGAATCTATACTTGCTTTCTCTGTGACCAAATTAATGAATTTGTTTTTTTTCCCATTTGTTGCATTACTTCTTACAATTGTTATATGTTTTAGAATTTTTTAGTAGAAAATAATTTTTAAAGATGTTAAGGAATCTTTAGCTATCAAAAGTGCCATCCATACTGTTCTCAAAAGAAAAAATTCATACCAATCCCTGTAGAATGTGGTGTGGTGAGGAAGATGGGAGTTTTTGAACATAAAAAGACTTCTTTGTTGAATGTGCTTCTATAAAATATTACTACTAGGTAGTATACATCTCAAATTTTTGTTAAATAACTTTTTTTTAAACATGGACAGGCACCAGAAATTGAACCCAGGTCTCCAGCATGACAGGCGAGAATTCTGCTGCTGAGCCACCCTCGCACGGCCCCTAGATAAATTTTGAAATATACAAATTTGTAGTACAATAAAGATCTTAGCTACTACTTATCCCTTGTTTCTGGGAGGTAACCTCTACCATGGTAGTTTCCAAACCCCACCTATGCTAGTGAGAGGACTGGGTATAGCCAGCAACAGGTATTCTTAGATTATGCATGATATGGTTAGGCCACACCAGAAAGAAGAATATCAAAAATATTATTTGGATATTGTCTATGAGCTGTGACCTCCTGAGATCTAAGTAGAAGAAGGAGCTGAAGATGGAGGTGTACAACCATAGATATGGGTTCCCTCAATCTTGTATAGGTAATGAATCTCCATCTAAACTCTGGAATCATGAGGAGCTTCCTCTATAAAGAAGATGCATTGTTGTGCCAGGAAGGTGATGCATTCTCTTGCCACAGGGAGAGGTCAGGAAACTTCCATTTGAGACACCCTTATAGCCCTGTATTGCATCTCTTCTTTTGTTTTTTTCTTGTGTATCATTTTCATGATTGTAAAACCATAATCATAAGAATAGCATTTTCAGAGAAAACTTTTTAATGTTCCTGTTTTCTTTACCCGTATTTGTGGAAACCTATTCATTTTATTCAGTTTCTCAGAACATACATAGCCTGTAACCCTGAACTTGTGTCTGTGTTGAGTGAAGGAAGTTTTTTTCGAGGATTGCCCTTAATCTGTGACATCACACATAACTCTTTATAGAGTCAGAGTTGAATTGAATTGAGTTGTTGAAAGTTTTGTTATTTCAGTATGTAGAAATTATATAGAGCTTTTGAGATCTTCTTCCACAAAAATACTAGAGTCTCTGAAAATACGCTTTCTGTAGTTCTTGATATTTGAGTCTACATGTGCACCTTTTTCTTTGCCTATGCAGCCAACTCTGAGAAGACTTCTGTTTCTAAGCAAACACAATGTAGTTTTTCTCATTGTCTAGGGCACTACTGTCTGATGCCACTGAGCAATGAAACCAGACCACTCACTTATTCTGTCACTAGGTGCTCATATTTAATTTCTTTTGGGAAATGATTGTCTGCAACCAATAGATTCTTGGTTATCTAAATAACAACTTTTCTTGTTTTTGTTTCTAAGTTTTTTTCACTAGAGGAGTTGTATATTTTGAGGCAAATTGTACGTAAAATATAGAGTTACCATATACCTCCCAATTATTAATACTTTGCATTATTGTGGTATAATTGTTATAATTCATGAAAGAGCATTTTAATAGTTCTGCTATTAATCATAACACATCATTTATAATAGGGTCCACAGATTGTGTTTCACTGTTCTATGTTTTGTATGAAGTGTCTATTCAATGAACATATATACAGCCTAAAATTCTCCATTTTATCCACATCCACATATATAAATCAGGACTGAAAATTATGTTCACAATGTTGTGATATCATCACCATTTATTACCAAATCCTTACAATCAACTCAAATAGTATGTATTTTCTGTCATCATGCACTCACTGTCATTTATATACTAAGCATGGTTCTTAGCTATTGCCTTTTTAGACCTGTTCAATTTTCTCTTTAGAATAGCTCCTAGGAGTCTATGAGAAATATATGAGTAGAGACAATAACTTCCTAAACATCTTTATTTGTTTCTACCTTTGTGTCTGCCATTACAGGAGCTCAACTAAAATTCATGGAATGATAATAGTGCAGAGAATAATACTATGTACTAGATATAGGTGATTGGAGACAACATGAATTAACTGACATGAAAACACAGGGTAAGTTTTCTGTAGTTCTATGAGGGAGGTTAAAAATTAGGACTGTGTGGAGTATTTATGCAATAACATTTGCAGACATATGCTCTTTAAGTTTTTATTTGAAATATTCAGTATCTTAGGATTAGAAAGAAAGGCCTGGTTATTCCTAGATGATTTAGTCTCCACTTATCTTTCTGCCTTCTCACTAATACTCAGGTAAACACAAAAAGCTACCTGATCATATTTTCAAGGTCTCTCTAAGGTAGTAGGGAAGTAAACTGAACTTTACAATGTGCTCCGTGTCTTATCCGCATATTCTTAGCCAGTTTCCAGCTTCAGGCTATTCTGTCGAGATCAATGTGAATCAATTTGAAGGATCAGTTTGTGAATGTTCATCAATGACATCCCTGCCCTCTTCCCACAGATACCTTCCCTGGATTTAATTCTAGAGATCACACATTTGGTCAGATTTTTAAAATTAAAATAAATACAAACAAAAAATCTACTGTTTTTTTCAAAATATCATTTTTAATATATAGTAAAAAATGGAGAATGCACTTTTAACATCTCCTCTTAACACTACTTACCTAACACAAGTCTATTGCTCAGTGTTTTGGTATTAGGTGTAGCCATGTGAATGAATCTTTGTCCATTAAATACATGTGGAAGTGAACGTTGTCCTACAGACCTGGTCCCGGAAAACCAGTTCATGTTTTTCACCATACTTTTTTCTCCTTTACTATAAGTGTATAGGCCCCAGCAGCACAGAGAATGTAAGACATGTGTTATAGCTGACAAAGTTTCAAGAAAGAAGGCAGCTGAGGTCTGGAATCATGGTTTACAGCATAACCCGCTAGGGGTAACACTAAGCAGGAATGTCTGCACTGAGCTGTAATATGGAAGAAAAAAAAATTTTTTTAACAGAGTGAAGTGGTGTTTCATTTCTGGTTATTTTTTACAGACTCTAAAATTAAATGACAGAATTCTTTAATCTGATGGGATATTTTATGAAAAATTTAATTTCAAATAGTGCAACAAAAAATACTGCTTAAATAATGTGAAATACAAAAATGAAAATTTTCTATAATAAAATTATTCACTCAAGGAAATTAGATCATATTCTTCTCTCTAAATCTTTATTGTGAGTTATGATATCAATATATTGCTAACATAATCTCATGATTTTTGCTTTAGATATCTTCCAACTGGTGTAAACCAAATAGTCAGGATTGCCATCTTGGACTTTGCAAAAAGCAGTATAATTTATTGAGACTAGAATCTGTCATATAACTTCTTCCAATTTCCTTATATTTTGTGGGGATTTTTAAACTAGAAAAAAACACAATTCAGCCACTCTTTTTTAAAAAAATTTTTTATTAATTAAAAAAAAATACAAGAAACACAAATATTCCCAACACATACACTCAGCAATTCACAATATCATCACATAGTTGCATATTCATCATCATGATCATTTCCCAGAACATTAGCATCAGTTCAGAAAAAGAAATAAAAAGACAACAGAAAAATATAACAAACAGAAAAAAAAAATTTACAGGCCATACCCCTTACTGGTCCCTTTCATTGATCACTAGCATTTCAAACTAAATCTATTTTAACATTTGTTCCCATTATTTATTTTTATTCCATATGTTCTACTTGTTTGTTGACAAGGTAGATAAAAGGAGCATCAGACACAAGGTTTTCACAATCACACAATCACATTGTGAAAGCTATATCATTATACAATCATTAAGAAACATGGCTACTGGAACACAGCTCTACATTTTCAGGCAGTTCCCTCCAGCCTCTCCATTACATTTTGGATAACAAGGTGATATCTACTTAATGCATAAGAATAACCTCCAGGATAACCTCTCAACTCTGTTTGGAATCTCTCAGCCAAATAACACTTTGTCTCATTTCACTCTTCCCCCTTTTAGTCGAGAAGGTTTTCTCAATCCCTTGATGCCGAGTCTCAGCTCATTCTAGAGTTTTTCTCAGTCCCTTGATGCTGAATCTCAGCTCATTCTGGGATTTCTGTCCCATGCTGCCAGGATGATCCACACCCCTGGGAGTCATGTCCCACGTAGACAGGGGGAGGGTGGTGAGTTGCTTGCTGTGTTGGCTGGAGAGAGAGGCCACATCTGAGCAATAAAAGAGGTTCTCTTGGGGGTGACTCTTAGGCTTCATTTTAAGTAGGCTTGACCTATCTCCTGTGGGGTTAAGTTTCATATGAACAAACCCCAAGACTGGGGGCTCAGCCTATAGCTTTGGTTGTCCACACTGCTTGTGAGAATATCCAGAATTCAACTTGGGGAAGTTGAGTTTTCCCCCATTCTCACCATTCCCTGAAGGGGACTTTGCAAATACTTTTCCACTCACTGATCAAATCACTCTGGGATTCATCAGGGCATCACCTGGGCAAACCAACAAAATCTCATGACCTATACAAAGTTCCATGTACTTAAGGTGTTCAATCAACTATCTACATAAGTTATATTAGGAGATCCACTAGTCAAAGTATATATTTGTACCAAATAAACATTTTTTGCTTTAGTCTCACACATTAGTTGAAATTTTAAAATATTAATTACCATCTATTTTCAGCACACTGCAGTAATGACATTCTTTTGTTCTTCCTCATGCAAAAACATTTTTAAAATTTGTACATTTAGTCACTATCATTATACACTCTAGGCATTCCTAGATTACACCATCTCATTCTTTATCATCTATCTTTCTTTGTGATTTCATTTATGCCCCAGCCCTCCTCCCTCTATCATTCTCATACGCAGTTTCATTCAGTGTTTTAACATAATTGTATTACAGTTAGGTAATATTGTGCTGTCCATTTCTGAGTTTTTATATTCAGTCCTGTTGCACAATCTGTATCCCTTCAGCTCCAATTACCCGATATCTTACCCTATTTCTATCTCCTTATGGTCTCTGTTACCAAGGAGATATTCCAAGTTTATTCACTAATGTCAGTTCATATCAGTGAGACCATACAGTATTTGTCCTTTTGTTTCTGGCTAATCACACTCAGCATAATGTCCTTAAGGTCCATTCATGTTGTTACATACTTCATAACTTTATTCTGTCTTACTGCTGCATAATATTCCATCTTATGTAAATGTCACAGTTTGTTTAGTCAACTGT
>PVIY010056449.1:0-13304 GCA_004026745.1 Myrmecophaga tridactyla | reverse complement strand
AACATTTGTTCCCCCTATTATTTATTTTTATTCCATATGTTCTACTCTTTTGATGATATAGTAGCTGAAAGGAGCATCAGACACAAGGTTTTCACATTCACAGAGTCTCATTGTGAAAGCTATATCATTGTTCAATCATCATGAAGAAACATGGCTACTGGAACACAGCTCTACATTTTCAGGCAGTTCCCTCCAGCCTCTCTGCTACACCTTGAACAACAAAGTGATATCTACTTAATGCATAAGAATAACCTCCAGGATAACCTCTCGACTCTGTTTGGAATCTCTCAGCCATTGACACTTAGTCTCATTTCACTCTTCCCCCTTTGGTCGAGAAGTTTCTCTCAATCCCTTGATGTTAATTCTCAGCTCATTCTAGGGTTTTTTTCAGTGCCTTGATGCTGAATCTCAGCTCATTCCAGGATCTCTGTCCCACGTTGCCAGGAAGGTACACATCCCTGGCACCCGGGTTTTTGACCCCTGCCTCGCTAAGTGTGTTATAAACTGAAGTCATATTTGCCAACTTGCTTTGTCCCATTGGCCTCTGAGCAAGACAGAGCTGAGATCTCATGTCCTTGTCAAGTGACGGAATCTGAACCCAGGTCTTTGTGCCCAATTAGTGCACTTTCCATTTTGCTACACTGTCACCTCCTCTGAGTGCCTTTTTCTGACTGCTCTTTGGGCTCCCCCCCCCCCCGATGAGTCCTTTATTAGACTTATAAAATATCTAACCATTGGTTTGTAGGTTTACTTGTTTAAAGTCCATCTCTCCTCCAAGAATTTAAGTTTCATGCCTGGCCTCCCCTTATTTGACTCCACGGGGAGTTGTTTTCACAGAGGGCACTCGAGAGAAGGCATATTATGTGCCAGCCAGAAGTACTGGCCCCACTGCTAGCAGGAGGTACTGGCCTGCAGCACTTGTAGCTGTACTTCTGGCCAGACAAGGAGCAGAGTCTGGGTAAAGTTTTTTTTTTTTTAATTAATTTTTTTTAAATATCAAAAAAACACCAAACACAAACATTTGTAATTTTTGATGATTCCGTTCTACATATATAATCAATAACTCACAATATCATCACATAGTTGCATATTCATCATCATGATAATTTCTTAGAACATTTGCATCCATTCAGATAAAGAAATAAAAAGAAAACTGAAAAAAATGTATACATACCATACCCCTCACCCTTCCCTTTCATGGATCACTAGCATTTCAAACTAAATTTACTTTAACATTTGTTCCCCCTATTATTTATTTTTATTCCATATGTTCTACTCATCTGTCGACAAGGTAGATAAAAGGAGCATCAGACACAAGGTTTTCACAATCACACAGGCACACTGTGAAAGCTGTATCATTATACAATCATCTTTAAGAAACATGGCTGCTGGAACACAGCTCTACATTTTCAGGCCTGGGTAAAGTTTTGCTGAATGACTATATCAGAAAACAGTGAAACTGCCCTGAAGCCAAGTGTGATGGTTGACTTCAAGTGTTAACTAGGTTATGGTGTCCAATTGTTTGGTCAAGCAAGCACTGGCCTGATTGCCGCCGTGAAGGTATTTCATTGATGGATTTGCAGCTATAGTCCATAGCCATCTATGGCTAATTGCATCTACAATCAACAAAGGAAACTTTCTTCAGCAATGAGGGGAGTCTCTTCATGCAATCTATTTGAGGTCTTAAAAGCCAGAACTGAGGATTTCAGAAATCAGAAAGAAGAATTTCTGCCTCTAGTTCAGCCAGTCAGCTTCTCCATGGGAATTCAACTTCACCCTCATCAGAGTTTACAATTTACGGCCTGCGCTATGGAATTCAGACTTGCCAATCCCCACAATCACATGAGCCAACTCCTATAATAAATCTCTTAATAGTATATTTCCTGTTGGTTCTCGGTTTCTCTGGATGAACCTTGACTAACAACACACCAAGGAACCACCAACTCTTGGTTTTGAAAAACCTTCCAAATGGCTTGGCACCCTGGAACATCCTGGCAACTTCCTTCCAGCACATTCACATTTCAATCCAATACACCTGCCAAAGCTCCCCTCGGAACTGTGGCTTTCTAGGAGGCACACGAGCTGGATCACTTTGGACCAGCTGCTTAGTCTTTCCAAATCTCTTTCTCCTGCTTTCGGTGGGATGTGTACAGGCATGAGGATTAACGGATGTGCAGATTGCACAGCATTAGCATTGTGTATGGGCCAAAGCAAATACTTGATAAAGGTCATCATTATCGTTATCATTATTTGGAAAGAATAGTGACAAAAAGCAATGGTCTTGTACAGTGGATCCCTTACCTGTTGCCACCTGTATGGTTCCTCTCTGCAGGAGAAGTTTCCCACACTCCTCTCCCACATGAGGATTGTTCTTCAGGAACCTAGGCGAAACAGAGGGCATACGATGCCTTGGGGCAGGGGAGAACAGGAGAGAGGAGGGCAGGGCAAGGGAGACTATTCGCAAGGATGTGCACGGCAGTGGTGTGTGACTGTGAGTGTGTGCACAAGTGAGTCTGTGCCCTCAGAGAGGTGACATGGAACAAGTGGGTCCGAAAGAAGTGCAGAAGCAGACAGCGCAGGCTGGAAGGCAGAGTGTTGAGTTGCGGGGGTCCATTCATGTGCAGAGAAGTTGTGTGAGCGTGTGTGTGTTTTCAGGCCCTTAGACAACAAATACTCATGGAGCCCCCTCACCTCCTGGGCCCTCTGCCAAGGGGCTGGAGGAACATACATGACTAAGGCTACGTGGTCCCTGCCTATTCTCATGGGGCAGGAACAAGTGTATCATAGGCTAATATGGACCCTGTGGCTACCTACAGGGTGGAGTGGGGTTGCTCCCTGGGGAGTCATGGCAGGCTTCCTAGAGGAAGTGACAGCCAGCTGAGGCCTGCAGGAGGCATGGGGAAGTTAGCAAGGTGCAGGGGAGAGAGGATCCAGGTAGAAGGAGCTTCAGGCTGGAGTCCCAGAGGGAAAAAAAGGTGTGGAAGGGGAGTGAGTGTGCTTGAGGGAGGGGCATGAGGGCACGTGGAGAGGGGTCGGCAGAGGTGAAGGCACTGCTGTAGAGGGGAGAATGAAAGGCAGAGGAGCTCCCCCGCGGGGACCCATTCAGAGTGAGCAGGCTTGGTGTGGGTTTACGTAGGAGAGCCCTGCCCATGCCTCGGGGCTTTCCTTCCTTGGGTGGGGGTGGGGGTGTGGGGTCCACGGTCCCCTAAGCCTCCCTCCCACAGGTTTGCCCTCTGGGCACCCACCCCTGCAGCATCTCCTCCGGGCTGACCACTTTGGAAGACTTCTCGGAGGCCTCCAGCTGCAGTACATGCTCGATGGCTCTCCGCCTGTAGTTCAGCAGGTGCTCCATCTCCTAAGGGACATGGCTTCGCTGGTGGGCAAATGGGGCCTCAAGCCGCACCCTCAGCACCCGCTTAGCTGGTGATTCATGTGGACTAGGGATTGGCCCCTGTTAGTCAGCCATCTGATTCTGGGCCATTTCTGTCTATCACAGCCAGCCCAGCCCTGCCTGCAGCCCGGGACACCTGGAGGGATCAGGCTGGATGAAGGGGGGGAGGTGGGGGAGGAAATCTCTGTCTACTGCAAAGTGCTTGGCAAAGGTGCAGGGTGAGGGCCAAGGGGTCACAGGTCAGGAACCATCATGGGTCGACAAGTCCATGTGGTTCAAAGAATGCGTCATTCCCTGATGATGGAGAAGAGGCAAGGCAAGGGGAGGCTTCTAGCACCTTCCCTGCATGCCTATTTCCAGTCCTGCTCACTCCGGGAAAACAGCCTGGCACTATCTACGTCCATCCCCTCTGGGAGCGGAGGAGGGGGGCACCCAACCCTTACCAAGGCCCCCCCAGGAGGAACAACCTGTGGGCCCAGGGCTTGGCGACTCTGTGGGTGAAATACACATAGAAGGGAGCAAGCTCGTCCCCTTGCAATCTCCTGGATCTTCACCATAACCCCAAGGCCTCCACACCCCATCCCATGATGATTTATTGAGCACTTACTATGTTCAGGGATTAGGGCTGTGGTGACAGACAGACAGACAGACATGGTTCCTGCCCTCCTGGAGTCTGTGGTCACTTTACAGACAAAACTGAAACTGATGAGGGGACTATAACACAATCGAAAAGCTGGGCCCTCAGGACTAGAATGACAGGATGTCCAAGCAGGCAGGGACCTCTGGGGTCATCAAACCCACCAGGTAAGGAAGCCAGGCCCAGACAGGCAAAGGGACTTGACCAAGGTCACACAGCAGGTAAGCGGCAGGGTCAGGACCGGGAACCAGGAGTCTGGGGGTTGCTGTGGGGGGTGGGGTGGGAGGGATCAGCACTTGTCCATCATTCTGCACTCAGGGTGGCCGTGGACAGGTGAGCCACATGTGCACAGCCCAAAGGCATTCCACGGGAGTCAGTGTGGGTGGGCACACCAGGCTGGGTGCTCCCTGCCTCAAGCCACTCCTTCTACCCTCTCCTGCCCTGTTCCTTGGTCCTTCCCATCTTCACCCGGGCTGGTAAACACCACTCAAGACCAACCGAGTCTGCAGATTCCAGGCCACACGCAGGACTTCCCAGGGCAAACAAAGGCCCCACGTCCCTTGCCTTGACCATGCCTAGGGGCACAAGCTGCAGAACACTGCTTCCTGGGTGGGGGACCCTGATGCTCCTTGTCCACCCTCTGTCACCTCCTCCTCCTCCCGAGCATCCACCGAAGGACATGCTGGAAGAGGGCGCACCTCGGGGCCCAGGCCTGCCCCAGTGACAGCAGGGATGGACACCCCCCTTCTTACATTAGTATCCAGGGCAAATGGCGGCGCGTCCAGCAAGATGAGTTTGTCTACCATCTCAGGGAAGATACAGGAAAACTGTGATGAACACAAAAGAAGAGTGGTAGGGCAGTGCAACAATGGCCCAGTGGCAGAATTCTTGCCTGCCCTGTAAGAGACCCAGGTTCGATTCCCTGAGCCTGTCCATGCCAAAAAAAAGAAGAAGAAGAAGAAGAAGTAGGAGAGGAAGAAAGAACTCCAAGTTTTTCCCCAGGGACACAGGTGTTTCCTGGGACATCTTCCAGGAGAAGGGTACTGACCAAAAGGCCAAACAAGAATCTTCTGTTCCTCCAGTGCACAGAGAGACTGGAAGAAAGTCAACAAACTTTAACCTACCAAGAATCTCTCATGGTTTCAACCACCTTCCCACAATAACAATTAATGTTATAATCTATAAAGAGCCTTGCAGCTTACAAAGCAAATTGGCTCTGGGCTAGTAGAAGGCTGACTGCTGAAACTTGTTGTAGAAGAGGCACCTCCTCTCCCAGGTAATTTCCCTTCCTCCCCTGCCCTGCCCATCCCACTGGGAAGAGTGCAGGGTGGTCGTGGTAGAGCCATGTACTCACCATGCCGCCCACTGTGCCCCCTGTGGGATGAAAGAGCAGTCAGCTGAGACCCCATCACGACCCTCCCCAGCTCCCAAAACGGCTCCTAAAGCTCCGTCCTCAGGACCCGACAGAAACCCACCTCCAGCCCAGGGCCTGGCCTCCTCTCACCCCCGACTGGGGCGGGAGCTTTGTACTCCCTGTCAAACTGGGGGCTCCCTCCCAAGGCTGTCACCACCCCTTCATCACCCCTGACCACTCAAAAGGCCTCATTTCCCTGGTCACATTGACTGGGTAACAGCCAAGAGCTGTATTCCCCTGGCAGACAAAAGTCAGCTCTCAGAAGCGCAGGGAAAGGACAGGCCCAGAGTGCCCCCTCCCTCCCTCCAGGCCCTTCCCGCAGGAGCCCAATTGCCTCAGGTCCTGGCCAAAGAAAACTTGCTGTACTTACCAAAACTGTGGCCCATCAGGGAGAAGCGATTCCATTTCAAGGCTGCAAACACAAAAAGCCCAGAAGCTCTGGAGGGGCCTGGCCTCAGCCCCCCCACCCTCCGACCCTCTTCGGAACTGAGCTTGGGAAATCCCTTCCCAGCAGGCTGGGCTGCCCTACCCGGGAAACCAACTTAGAAGAGGCCCCAGCTCCACAGCAAAGGGAGAGACCCAGACGAGGACACGAGCTTGTCATGGCAGCCAGCCCCAGTGTCCCCAAAGTCACCCAGGAATTCTCAGCAGGACCGGGACCAGATCCCAGACCTCTACCCCCGGCCAGCATCGCTCCTTCCATACCACATCCCACTCCCCCAATGAGAGAAGATGTCCCAGAGCCCCCGCCCCCTCCCCCAGCGCCCCCAGCCCTCTGCCTCCGCCTCACCTGCTGCAACTCTTGTAATCTCACTCACAAAGTCTTGGTAGTGATAAGGGAGACCCGGACTGTAATGGGACGAGAGCCCGTGACCCCCAAAATCCATGGCAACGTAATGAAAGTCTGAAGCAGAGATAAGGGATAGTAAGCGCCCACATCAGGTATCTCCCCCGCTTCCTCATTCACTGCCACCCATCCCCACAGCTGCACACCCCCAGCCCCACCTTGCGGGAGAAGAGGGATGAGTCTGTCGAAGGAGTTGGCATTGTCCAGCCAGCCATGCAGGCAGAGAACCGGGGGACCCTGCAGGGAGCCCCAGGCTTTGGCGGCGATGTGGCCCCAGGGCACAGCCAACTTCAGCTCTGAGAACAGACCTGAAAGATAGAGCCAGTCATTATTCCTTCACTGGCGCAGTCCCAAGGACCCTCAGCACTGACATCGATATGGGGGGCTGGGACCCCTGCACTGCCCCCAGAGAGGCCACTGGGAAAGACCAGCCAGTAGTGTGGGGAACATAACTGGGGAAGCTTGGGCAGGCTTCATAGGATACACCGTATTTGAACTGGGGCTGAGCTTTCTAGAATGGGATGGCCAGGTGTGGTTCCTGCCACTTGCTGGCTGTGTGACCTTCCACAAGTTCCTAAACCCCACGAGCCTCGTTTTTCTTTTTTTGTAAAAGTGGAGTACGCAGAGCGAAAACTGCAGCTCACATTTTCTAAACTCTCACTTGCAGCTGACTCGTGGCACCCACGTGTCACTCTCACCCTCACTTCCCAGTTGAGGAGACGGAGGCACCAGGCGGTGCAGTAGCTGCGCAAGGTCACTGGGGGAGAAGGAGGTGGGGCAAGGGTTCAGGGCAGGTGGCGGGACTGCAGGATCCCATCCCCGGCCAGCGAGACCGCGCTGCTTCGGCCCCATTCTGGTCAGGGCTGACCTTTTCGCCCTGTTGCCCCCTGCTCCGTCCCAGCCCGGTCCGAGCTCTGCGTGACCACCCCCCACGCGCGCGTGACTTCGCTCCTGACTTAGGGGCTCCCGGACCCCTGTGGGGCTCGTGCGGCCGTGTTGTGGGGTCCCGGCCGCGCCTGCTTCCCGGTTGCCGCAGGAGTTGCTACACCCCAGGAAGGCGGCATGGTAGGCGCACCCTCCCCTGCACTCCCCTTCTCCGCGGTCCCAATTGGGTGGGTGAGAGGGTGACCTCGCCCCCTCCCCGGCCTGAGGGTCCCTGGGAGGGGCGTTTTCACCCATTGCTCTCGTCCAGCCGCCGCGCGGTCACCACTCCACAGCCAGGCCGAGCCCCGGCAAGCAGCGCGAGCGGTCCCGGGCCCCGCCCCGCCCAGCCCGGTCCCGCCCAGCCAATCTGACCCTGCCCCAGCGCGGCCGGCCCCGCCCACGCCGGCTCCAAACTTTCCGGGCGTAAGGGTGGCCTGACCCGTGCACTGGCGCTCTCCCGGCCGCTGCCGCACTGGGAAACAAACAGTGACAGCTGGAGAACATGCTCGGCCTAGCTGAGCTTAGCAGTCGACCCTTGGTGCTTAGCTCCCAGGCAGTGGGACCTTCTCAGTTCTGCTTAGAGGAGTGAGCCAAAGCGGGGGGTCTTGAAGGCCGCGCTGCGTCCCCTGCGGTCTCCCGGAGACCCGGCCCTCAGCCACGCCTGGCACTGATGTTTGTTGGATACGTGAACAGATGATTGAATGAATGAATGAGTGAATGAGTGAATTGGGGACGTGGAGGAACTCCAAAGTGAGGAAGGACTAAAAACAGTGTTTGAAGGGTTAAAGAACCCCAAGTCATGAGTGGTTTTTTGGAGTGAGCAGATTCGTGCACTAAACCCTACAACAAAGGAAAAAAGTGCATTGCTTGTGTCTTTGAAAGTGGCGAGTTTGAGACAAACAAAAGGAAGCCCTTCCTGTCCAATCATTACCATTTGCTAGTTGGAGGCCCCAGGAGTGAATGGAAGGTGCCCCCTCCAGGGTCACAGTCCAGTAGGGCCATAAGTGGGGGACCAGAATCCCATGGGCTGAGGGCTGAGTTCCCCCTAAGGGTGGGGGTCCAAAGGAGACCCAGGCCCTGATGGCACAGAGGCACTGCAGGCTGCACAAGTTACAGGGTATGGTGCCAGTGGGAGCCATACAGCAGGAAATGTTGTCTGGGTTGGCTAGGAAATGTGGGGGGCTGGGGGCAGGGAGGGCAGGAGAGGAGGTGGCACCACACTGTGACCGGACTTGAGCGTGGGAGTACTCTGCATGGTGGGTGAGTTCTGGGGAGGGTTGGCACTGGGTGAAGGAGGAGGGTGGCAGACGAGACCATTTCCATGAGGGGGTGCAGACTGTGGTGTCGATTGGTTCAAGAAACACCGTGGCTTTCCATGGGACGTGGGTGCCACGGGTTATACGGGGGGATCTCAGATCCTAGGATGGCAGAGGCTTTGGTGACATGCCCCTGGGAGGCAGGTTGGTCTGTTTCCCCTATGGCCTGAGGACCCACTGCCACCCTCTTTCCCCAGTGATGCTGCATTTACGTGCTGACCTGGGGCACCTGTTACCCCAGGCTCGTCAACCCAACCAGCACTTCTTCACAGATGGCGTCTGCATTGGACTCCTGGGGCTGCCGTAACAAAGTAACACAAAACCGGTGGCTCAAAACAACAGAAGCTCTGGGGGCTAGAAGTCCGAAATCAAGGCGGCGGCAGGGCTATGTTAGGAAGTTCCTTCCTGGCCTCTCTCCGGGACCTGGCGGCCCCAGGCACTCCGTGGCTTGTGGCAGCACAGTTCCAGACTTGGCCTCCTTCTTCACAGGCCTGCCTTCTTTCTGTGTCTGTCAGTGGGACCCTCACCAGCCCCCTCTCTCACCTCCACACTCACATCCCGACCATTATCCCACCATGGACTCTCCCTGCCCTGCTCTCCTCCCTGGTATTCCTGTGACCCCCAGGCTGGGCACTCACCACCCCAGGAGACCACCGATCGCTTCCCCCCACCCCACCCAGCTTTCCCTTGTACTGCCACCAGCACAGCTGCAGCTCTGATGGGGAATCTCTGGGGCCTCTCCCTGCCGGGTGCGGGGAGGTAGATTTCCTGCCCTGAACTTCGAGGTCTCTCTGAAGCCCTCTGTCCTCCTTTTACACCCACCTGCATGCCCAACTCCAGCAGTCCCTGGCTGCTTGTTCTCTGCGGTGCCTGCATTTCCTACCTCTGTGCCTTTGCTTACACTATTCCTACAGTACCGAACACTGTTCTCCTTTTGCATTTACCATTGGCATCCTACCTTTTTTTTCTTTCTTTCTTTCTTTTTTTTAAATTTGCATATGGGCAGGAGGCACCAGGGATCGAACTCCAGACCTCCAGCACGGCAGGTCGGAGCTCTGCCTGCTGAGCCACGGCAGCCGCCCGGCATCCTACCTTTAAAAAGAATTGTGGCAACTTACATATAACATAAAATAGGCCATTTTAACCATCTTTAACGGTACAATTCAGAGGCATTGATTACTTTATTATGTTGTGCTGCCACCTTCCGTTACTAAATCTTTTCCATCATCTGAAACAGAAATTCTTTACCCATTAGCAATAATTCCCTTCCCCACCCAGACTTGATAGCCTATAATTTACTTCCTCTCTCTGTGAACTTACTTATTCTAAATATTTAATATAAGTGGAAACATACAGTATCCTTTTCACTTAGCATAATGTTTTCAAGGTTCATCTGTATTGTAGCATGTACCAGAATTTCCTTCCTTTTTAAGGCTGAATAATATTCCATTGTATGCATATATCACATTTTGTTTATCCATTTGTCAGTTTATGGACATTTGGGCTGTTTCCACCTTTTAGCTATGCGAATAATGCTGCTACAAACATTGATTTACAAATATCTGTTTGGGACCCTGCTTTCAATTATTTTTGGTATGCATGTAAAAGAATTGCCAGGTTATATGGCAATTTTGTTTTTATTTGTATGTTTGTTCTGTTTTTTGAGGAACTGTCAAACTGTTTTCCACAGTGGCTGCATCATTTTCCATTCTCACCAGCGATGCATGAGAGTTCCAGTTTCTCCACATCCTTGTCAACCCTTGTTATTTTCTTGTTTCTTTCTACTTTTTAATAATAGTTGTGCTTGCTTTGGTGGCCCATATACTAAAATTGGAACGATACAGAGAAGATTAGCATGGCCCCTGTGCAAAGATGACATGCAAATTTGTGAAGCATTCCATATTTAAATAAAAATAATAATAATAGCCATCCTAATGGGTGTGAAGTGGTATCTCATTGTAATTTGATTTACGTTTTTCAGTGGCTAATTATGTTGAGGATCTTTTCGTGTCCTTATTGGCCATTTACATATCTTCTTTGGAGAAATATCTATTCAAGTGCTTTGCTCAATTTTAAATTGAACTATTTGTCTTTTTGTAATTGAGTTGTAGCAGTTCTTTATTTGTTCTGGTTATTAAATCCTTATCAGATGTATGATTTCCAAATATTTTCTCCCACTCAGTGGGTTGTCTTTTTACCTTCTTGAGAATGTCCTTTGATGCACAGAAGTTTTTAATTTTGACAAAGTCCATTATATCTTCTTGTTTCTTGTACTTTGATGTCATATACACTTACCTTTAGCCTTTTCTTCTTCTTCTTCTTTTTTTTTTTTTTTTGGTGGGGAGGGGTGTGTGTGGTCCGGGAATTGGACCTAGGTCTTCTGCATGGAAGGTAAGCATTCTACCACTGAACCACCCGTGCATGCTTCTTACTCTTTTTTTTTTTTGCATGGGCGGGCACTGGGACTCGAACCCGGGTCTCCAGCATGGCAGGCAAGACAGCATGCCATTGAGCCACCATTGCACCACCCTTTCTTACCCTTTTTTTAAGATTCAGGTAATCTGCTCCAGGAAACCCTCTTCAGCCCTCCCAGGAGAAATGCATCTCCCCATCTCTTTGTTTATGCTGTTGGTAAAATGCCACTGGCTCCCTGCCTTGTGTTGCAGTCAACACAGCCTATCTGGCTGGAAAGGCGGGAAAAAGGTTTCACTCAACTCCATTTCCCCCCCAGAGCGTCTACAGAGAAACTTGCACTCTGTAGGTGTGCAATCATCTTCTGCGAATTGAATTAACTCAGAACTGGTAGGAACGTTCTCTGTCTCTGAGGCTCTCGCAAGAAGCAGTGCACAGTGGGGGCATTCAGGGGTGATTCTTAAGGTCTTCTGTTCTCACTAGGATGGTGGGCACTGAAGGCAGAGAGGGGATTGTGGTGAAGGTCTGGGACTTGCTTGGCGGATGAGGTGAAGAAGTTTTCTTCTGAAAGAAAACTTCAAAATCGGGCTCAAAGGTATTCATTTCATCTATGCCAGAGAAGGCAGACCAAGTAGCAAGACTTTTGTTGAACTTGTATCAGAAGATGAAGTCAAACTGGCCCTGAAAAAAGACAGAGAGACTATGGGACACAGACAAGTTGAAGTGTTCCAGTCAAATGACCTTAACATGGATCGGGTGTTGAGCATGTGGTCCCAGTAGACCTCACACAGCCAATGGTGGCTTTGTGCATCTTGGAGGACTTCCCTTTGGACGTAGGAAGGAAGAAATTGTTCTGTTCTTCTCAGGATTGAGAATTGTGCCAAATGGGACAACATCGCTGGTGGGCTTCTAGGGGGGAGTTTGGAGGAGGGCTTTGAGCATCTTGCTTTACAAGAAATAGCTGAAAAGGCTCTAAAGAAACAAAAGAATGAATAGGGCACAGGTATATGGAAATCTTCGAACTGAAGTTAGAAGTCACCATGACCCTCCAAGAAAGGTCCTGGCCATGCTGCGGCCAGGTCCCTATGACAGACCTGGGGCTGGCAGAGGGGGTGATGGTATTGACAGGGGAGCTGACTTTGAAGGCAAGAGACGTGGAGCTTATGGCAGAGGCTAGGGAGGGCTATGATGATTATAATGGCTATAATGATGGCTAGAGATTTGGGTCAGATAAATTTGAAAGAGATCTCAATTATTGTTTTCCAGGAATGTCTGATCACAGACACTGGAATGATGGCTCTACTTTCCAAAGCACAACAGGATACTGTGCACACATGCAGGGGTTAACGTACAGAGCTACTGAGAACAACATTTACGACTTTTTTTTCCCCCACGCTTGACACTATGAAGGTACATGTTGAAATTGGTCCTGCTGGCAGAGTAACTAGTAAGGCAGATGTTGATTTTGCTACCCAAGAACATGCTGTGACAGTCATGTCAAAAGACAAAGCACATGTGCACCACACATATGTAGAGCTCTTCTTGAATTCTATATGAGGAGCAAGCGGTGGTGCTCATGGTAGCCAAATGATGGGAGGCATGGGCTTGTCAATCTAGCCCAGCTATGGTGGCCCATCCAGCCAGCTTCTGAGTGATGGCGCTTGAGAGCAGCATGAGTGGATATGACCAAGTTTTACAGGAAAACTCCAGTGATTTTCAATTAAACAGTGCACAGGTAGTCAAGGAGCAATGGGCAGCCTCTACTGCAAGGGCAGAAGCCGTGCATCTGTGGGAGGGAGAGGGCAGTCTGGCATGTCCAGTACGAGTGGGGGATGGAGAATGGAATTGATCCTGACCACTACCTGGTCAACAGTCTTTAAATTTTTTTTTTAATTATTTTATTTTATTTTTTTAAATACCAAAAAACACCAAACAAATGAAAACATTCCTACTTTCTACATATATAATCAGTAATTCACAATATCATCACATAGTTGCATATTCATCATCATGATCATTTCTGGGAACATTTACATCTATTCAGAAAAAGGAATAAAACGAAAACAGAAAAAAATTTATACATTCCATACCCCTTACCCCTCCCTTCCTTTCATTGATCACTAGCATTTCAAACTAAATTTTTTATCCATATGTTCTACTCATCTGTTGACAAGGTAGATAAAAGGAGCATCAGACCCAGGGTTTTCACCATCACATAGTCACATTGCGAAAGCTATATCATTATACAATCATCTTCAAGAAACATGGCTACTAGAACACAGCTCTACATTTTCAGGCAGTTCTCTCCAGCCTCTCCATTACATCTTGAATAACAAGGTGATATCTACTTAATGCTTAAGAAT
>PVIY010056448.1:0-13306 GCA_004026745.1 Myrmecophaga tridactyla | reverse complement strand
CCCTTAAAAAAAAAAAGAAAACACTGAAAATAAAGAACAATCATACATGAAACAAAGGATTCCCATACACCATCTCACAACCAACAAC
The DNA here is from genome assembly GCA_004026745.1 of Myrmecophaga tridactyla. Taxonomy (NCBI): domain Eukaryota; kingdom Metazoa; phylum Chordata; class Mammalia; order Pilosa; family Myrmecophagidae; genus Myrmecophaga; species Myrmecophaga tridactyla. The sequence goes on along the minus strand of PVIY010056448.1, from coordinate 13,218 downwards.
TTGCATTGGTGTGGAATATTTGTTACAAGTGATGATAGTACTTTTTAATAATTGTACTTTTCCCTTAACAATACTTACCTTTGTTACATTTGATGAGTGATTATTAAAATAGTTTTAACTATTGCCCGTAGTTTACTTTAGGTGTATTTCCCCCATATACCACACTATTATTTATACTTGTATTAGTGTAATACATTGTTATAACTGATGAAAGAACATTCTTATTCTTAGACTGTTAGCTATACTTCATGGTCGATAATGAGGCTCACTGTGTTATAAAATCCTGTGTTTTATCTTTCAATTTTCCCATAGTATCATATATGAACTGAAGTTTCCCTTTTACCAATATCCATCTATATAACTTGATACTGTTAATCACACTCATAATATTATGCTATCATCACAATCATCCCTTTTCAAGCCTTCACAATCAATCCAAACAAATTATTACAAATCAGCCATCAACTCTCCATTCTCCAAACACAATCTATCCCTTGGTTGATTATAAGCTAGATTCTAACTATGAATTTGTTTATTTTAATGAATTCATACAATATTTATCCTTTTGTGTCTGGCTTACTTTACTCAGCATAATGTCTTCAAGATTAATCCATGTTCTCACATGCATCAGGACTTAATTCCTTTTCATGGGTGAGTAATATTCCATCAGATGACTGTATCACATTTGTTTAACTATCATCAACTGGTGGAAACTGCATTTGCTTTCATATTTTGAGAATTATGAACAATGCTGCCATGCATGCCGGTCTGCAAATATCTGTTAAAGTCCCTACTTTCAATTCTTTTGAGTATTTACCCAATAGTGGAATCATCATTGGGTAAAATGGTAATTCTATACCATTCAGTTTATGTTGTATAGTTGCTACTCTAACAATAAGATTCTGAGTCTGATTTTCAGAGATCTCAAGTCTATGGCTATAGGAAATAAGATTTTCCTTCAGGATACTTATAGAAATTTCTACATCTGTCAGAAGGCACTTAAGCTTCTCGTTTGAAGCCTGAATCCCATCCCTTTCACTCCTTAATGTAGCCAGTGTATCTAAGAATAACCAGCCAATATCTCTATACCTCTTATTTCTACAAAACTCTGCAAAGGTATCAAAAACATTATCCCCCAGAGCCTGGATTCATACATGCAAAGCATTATGAGAATCGAATGGTGATATTTTGACTATCTTTTTTGCCAACTCACTCCATGGATTGGAAGTGTCATTCTGATTATGAGAATCAGAGTCCTTAGTGTCTTTGAGTCCAGTCAGAGTAGAAAATCACTCATAAAAACCATTCTTAAGATTCTTTTTCTTAAGAACCACTCTTGATACCAAGATGTATTAGTTAGGGTTCTCTAGAGAAACAGAATCAACAGGGAACCCTTGCAAATATAAAATTTATGAAAGTGTCTCATGCGACTGCAGGAATGGAGAGTCCAAAATCCTCAGGGCAGGCTGTGAAGCCGATGATTCCGATGGAAGATTTGGACAAACTCCACAGGAGAGGCTCACCAGCTGAAGCAGGAAGAGAGCCTGTCTCTTCTGAATCCTCCTTAAAAGGCTTCCCATGATTAGATTTAGCACCACTAATTGCAGAAGACACTCCCCTTTGGCTGATTACAAACGGAATCAGCTGTGGATACAGCTGACATGATCATGATTTAATTCTATGAAATGTCCTCATCACAACAGACAGGCCAGCACTTACCCAACCAAACAAACAGGCACCACCACTTGGCCAAGTGGACATATGAACCGGACCATGACAGTCCCTAATAAGTTTCTTGCAGATTTTTCGTAATTTTCCAAATATAGGATTATATCATCTGCAAATATTAAAGTTTTACTTTTTCCTTTATAATTTGCATATTTTTGTTTCTTTTTTCTTGCCTGACATGGCTAGAACTTCTAGTACAATGCTGAATGTCCCTGGTGACCATAGGCATCCTTGTCTTGTTCCACTCCTTAGAGGGAAAGCTTTCAGTGTTTCACCATTGAGTATGATGTTAGTTGTGTGTTTTTCTCATATGCTTTTTATCATATTCAGGAAGTTCCCTTCCAATCAAATTTCCCTGATTGTTTTTATCAAGAAAGATGCTTGATTTTTGCAAAATCCCTTTCCTGTGTCAATGGAGATGATTTTGTGTTTTTTTCCCCTTTGTTTTGTTAATGTGGTATATTACCTTAATGAATTTTCTTATATTGAACTATCCTTGCATGCCTGAGATAAAACTCACTTGATCATGGTATACAATTTGTTTAATGTGCTGTTGGGTTCAGTTTGCAAGTATTCATTTTTTTGAGATATTTTGCTTCTATATTCATTAGAGAAATTGATCTACAATTTTCTTTTCTCATAATATCTTTATTTGGCTTTGATATTAAAGTAATGTTGACATCATAGAATGAGTTAGGTAGTTTTGCCTCTTCTTCAATCTTATGAAAGAGTTTGAGCAAAATAGGTATTAATTCTTAGAATGATTGGTAGAATTCACCTGTGAAACCATTTGGTCATTGACTTTTCTTTTTGGGAAGTTTTTGATGACTGACTAGATCTCTTTCCTGTAATATTTAATTTCCATCTTCTCTATCTGTTTTTAATTTTCAGCTTCATTCCATTATCATCAGAAAAAGTGTCTTATAAAATTGCTATCTTTTAAAAATCATTGAGACTTGTTTTTTTGACACATGTGGCATATCCTAGAGAATGATCCATGAACACTAGAGAAAAATAAATATCATGCTGTAGGTGAGCTATGTTTTTACTGTTTTTTTCCTGTCTGTTAGGTCAAGTTCATTCATCATAGTATTCTTCTCTGTTTCTTTACTGATCTTCTCTCTATATGTTCTATAATGATGATGGTGGTGTATTGAAGACTCCAACTATTATTTAGAAATGTTTACTTATTCCTTCAGTTTGCCAGTTTTCCCTCATGTTTCATGGCACACTGTGGATAAGTGCATAAATGTGATTGTTAATTATTTTTGGTGGGCCACCCCTTTTATTAAAATATAGTGTTCCTCTTTGTCTCATAAAAACTTCTGACTTAAAGTCTATTTTGTCTGATATTAGTGGAGCTACACCAAATTTTTTGGCCATTATTTGCATGGATTTTCTGTTTCCATCCTTTCAATTTCAACCTATTTGTGTTTTGGGGTCTAAGGTGAATCTCTTGGAAATAACATATTTAGGTAATGTTTTTTATAGTAATCATATCCAATAAAAATTGGATATTTTCATCTATTAATATTAATTGTTATTAAAGGCATTATTTACATCAGACTTTTTGTCCTTTGATTTTACTTCATATATTTTTTCTCTCTTTTCCTGTATTGCAGCATGTTTTTGCTGTACAGTTGTTATTTTGTAATTTATCTGACTGATACCTTTATTATTTCGATTACTATATATTTTAAAAATAATTTGTGGTTTCCTTGGGTTTTTATTATGCAAGCTATGTCTATAAACTATTAATGGAAAATATACCTACTCAGCTTCAAAACCATACATATTCTCTGAATTTTCATTTTTGACACCACTCCAAGTCACTCTTTCCTGTCTTTTCCTTTCAGTTTGCAGAACTGCCTTTAATAATTCTTGTAGGGCAGGACTTTTGCTGAAAAATCTCTTTCATTTTTTAAATTTGCTGTGAATATTTTGACTTTCTCTTTTAAAGGACAGTTTTACCAGACAAATAATTTTTGGCTGGTAGTTTTCTTTTTCACTATCTTAAATATATCATTCCACTGCCTTCTCAGCTCCATGGTTTCTGATGCGAAGTCATCACTTAGTCTTATTGAAGATAGCTTGTATGTGACAAATTGCTTTTCTCTTGCTTTCACAATTCTCGTCTTTTTACTTTTAGCATTTGACATTCTGATTAGTGTGCATCTCAGAGTACGTCTATTAGAATTGATTCCATTTGTAGTACATTGGGCTTCTTCATCTTGTACCATTATGTCTTCCCTAAGTGCTGGAAAATTTCATCCACTATTTCTCTGAATATTCTTTCTGCCCATTTTCCCTATTTTTTCTACTTCAAGGACACCCTATGGCAGATATATTTGCATACCTTTTGCTGTTCATTCTTATCCCTGAAACACTGCTCAATTTTCTCCATTCTTTTATCTGTCTTCTTCTGACTGTATGAATTTTATTTCCTTTTCTTTTAGCTCACTGATACTTCCTTCTGTCTGTAAAACTCTGCTGTTGTACACCGTATTTGTAATCTCTACTATTGTGAATTTAATCTCCATAACTTATACTATGCTTATATACTTTCACATTTTCTTATGCTTATTTATATATTGTCTTCTTGATATCAGTTCTCTTTATGCATATTTTTCTTCACCTTACTGAATTGATTTAGGAGACTTGTTGGAACATCTTTGATTAGTTGTTCCAAATTCTGTGTCTCATCTGAATTTTTAATTTTTCCCTTGACTAAACCATATCTTCCTGTTTCTTAGTATGGTTTGTAATTTTTGCTGATGTCTAGCCCTCTGATTATCTTGGTAGTTAGCTCTGAAAGGTGCCTGCTCTCTCTTGTCTAGAATTTTATCGTTGATTAGCTTTGTGTTAAAGAACTTCTCTGATGCTCGGTCCAACTTATTTTCAACCTTTCAAATAGTCAGAGTTTAATCAGATTTTCTTAGATATTCCAAGGTTTGTTTCCCCTTGGAAACCCATGTGTGAAATCCCTATGTTCTTAGAAAACACAGGCATTGAAAGTCCAGCTGTGGTCTTTTCTCAGCTTATTGTGAAAAAGAATCAACACTGTAAATTACTGTGCTTAATTTCTTTGCATTTTTATTTTTGTTCGTGTCAGTTTATTCCTTAGCCTCATAGCACTAGATTTGCTCCTCACAAAGAGTCAACATTTAATAAGATTCTTCCATTTGGGGTGGGCCACGGTGGCTCAGTAGGCAAGAATGCTTGGCTGCCATGCCAGAAGACCTGGGTTCGATTCCTGATGCCTACCCATGTAAAAAAAAAAATGATTCTTCCATTTGTAACCTGGGTTAAATTACATACTTCATAAATGTCTGAAAAATATGGTCTCTGCCTAACTCTGTAGCATTGTTTTCTGACCTTCTGAAATTTGCTAACTAGACTCCAGAACCTTTACTCCTTCTTTTTGTGCTGGAATACACCAATTCTCCCTCACCTTAGGCTCATAGGAAATGTGGTTCTTTTTTTTAAATGCTCTTCTTTCACATGCCTTAACTCTCATCTTCATTTGGACTTAAATGTCACTATTTCAGAGAATCTTTGACATACCATGGAAAGTAGTTAGTCACATCATTATTCTTTTTTTGCAGCGTACTATTTATTTCATAATGTATCCTTTCATATTTTTAATTATAAATTTATTTTTTCTAGAATTTTTTAAATCATTAAACTGCAAGTTCCATGAGAAAAGCACTATACTTATTTCTTTATTACTATATATTTAGCGTCTGGCCCAGACTGTGGTATACATTATTATACCTAAGTATTTAATTGATTAGAAAAATTCATATACTTAGAGGTTTGGTGTTTAATCTACCTTGTACGTAGAAAATATATTATTCTATATCCTGAACCATTATCATTAACAATAGTGAGCACATATCTCCACTGGCTTCCTAGTAATTTAAAACACTCAAATGCTAGGATGAGTGTTGGACTCTTTCAAATGTTTTATGGCTAGAAATATTGAATCAGAACATTATTTCCTTAATAATTATCTTTTCTGCGGTCATGTTCAGAAATATTATTATTAGAATGATTTAGATTTAATGTCATTTGAAGGGATATTAATAACTGAATTTATATTTGATATTTAACCAAAGCTCAAATTATTGATTATTTCATCATCAAACAACTTTAGGTAAGTATTTAAGAAAGACCCAATACTTTCTGTCCTACCTTTACCCTTCCTATTCCCTCAGTAATATTCCTGTGTCTTACCATTTGTATAACTGAAAACATTAGGGGATTAGGAGATAAGGCAATATATCTATGAATATATCTACACAGCAATAAGTAAATGAGAAAATTTGAATTGAAGAAAAAGCAAATATTTTAAAGACTTACAGCCTTGAAAAATGCATTACCTACAAGCTATATAATCATTCTTGTCTCACATTTACGCAAAATGAAATCTGATAGTTAAATACTCTCTACTGAATACAGAAGAGGGAATTTTAGCAGTTCTCCCTCCCTATCTTGATTTTATTTTCAGTTAAACACTCTCTTTGTAGTCACAAAATGACCACTACCAAACTGAAGCTCAAGATGCATCAACTTCCCATTTAGTGATGACATCAAGTCCATATGTGTCTCTGTCAGTATTATTTAATTATTTAAAATGCTAATACACACACACATAGGCAACCTTGTTTCTTGTTCTTGAGGATCATGCAAGTCACTGTGTCTGTGCATTTAATGAAAAAATGAAACTTCCATAGATCTAATCAGCCAACTCTGCTCAGTATTTTTACAAATGATGAAAGAATATTAAAATATTACTATTAACTATAGTCTATTGTTTGGATTAGGTGTATTAGTTGCTATTTGTCTAAAATGTCTGAAACTTTTTAAGAAAACATTGATGCTTATTTTGTGGATACTATATATAGGAAAATAAAGCCAGAAATCCTGTTACTCACATTTGGCATATGCAATATTAAACAACTTTCAAATGATTTTACAAAGCAAGATTTCTCATAACTTTTAATAAAAATTGAAATAATAATTTTCCAAGTAGGAATAACATGCAAATTACTCCAAAATATTTGTCCATGGAACTCTTCTTCCCAGGATTGGTTATTACTATCATTCTGTATATGACAGTTTGAAAGAATACAGCTTGAAACATTTTATTCCACAACAATTCCTCCTAAAGGTTTTCTTTGCAATCTTGTGTTCTTAACATAGGATCTGCACAAGCTTGGATGATCTGTGAAAAAGTAATGGGAGGCTATTTCTTAGGTATTTTCCATTTTGTAATTTCTTTGTATATAGTATTGAGGAAAGAAAGAAAGAAAGAAGGAAGGAAGGAAGGAAGGAAAAGAAGGAAGGAAGGAAGGAAGGGAAGAAAGAAAAAGAAAGAAAGAGAGAAAGAGGGAGGAATTAATCTCAAGATAAACTGATCATACTTAATTTGTTATGTATCCCTGAGATTTACAAAATAATGTAATTTTAGACATAAAATGCAATACCACTGATTGACTCCATCCAAACACATTTTAAGTATTTCTGCAACCTAGTATATTGGCATACATTAAATTATACAACATTGATAATCATGAAATGTATACACAAACAAATGAAAAATGAACATTGAATAAATACTTTAAAATCATATTGTATTCATGTACTTAATAAATGCAATAGGGAAGGATAATTGATACAGTTAACTATACAGATGTGAACATCTTTCTGATTTCTAAATTTGCAACAAAATAACCCTATGATCTTATTTTGAGCATCACCATTTGGATTTGATAACTGAGCTGTGTTGCAGCATTCTTATCTTGACAAAGTGCATTCAGTCATGTATGTTTTTGATGGAATGCTAAAGGCAAATATCTACATACGCTGTGTAATTGCTTGGAATGGGAGGGTTTTAAGGGCATTTGCTCTCCAGAGACATGCTGAATTTTGGGAACTATTTCACAACTTAGTTTTCTCTTCTAAAAGATAAAATTTATTGTAGTTTCTTATTCACTGAATTGTTAGAAGAATGAATAATATTTTAACTGACTTAAGAGGATAAAATTAACACACCATACAATTCACTTATTTAAAATGTGCTCAGTGCTTTCCGGTATACTGACAGATATGTGCAACCATCATCATAGTCAATTTTGGAATATTTGTATCATTTAAAGAAAAAGAAGCCCATAAATTTAAATTATCTTCTTACTCCCCTGAGCCACCACTCATCCCTAAACAATGATTAACTATCTACTTTCTCTGCAGATTTCCCTCATCTGCACTCTCATGGGAATGGGCTATACAATGTGTACTCTATCATGCCTGGCTTCTTTCACTGAGCTCAATGTTTTCAAGGGTTGTCCACGTTGTAGAATAATAATGACTTCATTCTTTTTACAAATGAACAATAATTCATTGTATGGATATACCATACTTTGTTAATCCATTCGTTCCTTGGTGAACATTTATATTGTTTTAACTTTTTGTCTAATAATTATAACGCATTATTAATGTTCACATAAGTATTTCTGCCTGGACAGATGTTTCTTTTCCCTTGGGCGTATAAATAGGAGTGTCATTATAGGGTCATATGGTAATTCTCTAGTCACTGTAAGGAATGTCAAAACTCTTTTTCAAAGTGGTTATACCATTTTAAATTCTCACTAGCACTGTATGAATTTTCATTTTTTTCAAATCCTCATAAACACTTATTACCTAACATTTTTTTACCTGATTTTTTTATTCTAGCCAATATAGTAGTGTGCATGACATGGTAACATATCTTAGATTTTACAATCAATTTTATTGAGATATATCCACACACCATACAATCCTTATAAAGTTTACCGTCAGTGGCCCTCAGTATAATCACAGAGTTGTGCATTCATCACGGCATGCAATTTTAGAACATTTTCATTATTCCCAACCCCCTTATATCCCACTATTATTTACGCATAATCAGTGTGGTATATTTTTATTTTTTATTTTTGGTATATATTCTTTTACAAACGATGAGAGAATATTAAAATATTACTATTAACTATAGTCCATAGTTTGCATTAGGTGTATTTTCCCCATATACCAACTTATTATTATCACCTTGTAATAGTAATGTACATTTGTACTAGTTCATGAAAAAAATTCTTATATTTGTACTGTTAGCAACAGTCCCTCATCCACAGCAGGAATCACTGTGTTACACAGTCCCATATTTCATCCTTTAGCTTTCCTTCTAGTGACATAAACTTCCTCTTTCAACCACATCTACATGCACAATGCAGTTCGCTTAATTACACTCACTACTGTGTATGTAGTGTATTATCTGGTTCCATTTCTGAACATTTACAGTCAACCTAATTAATAGTGCTGCACAAATTAACCATCAGCTCCCCATTCTCTACCCTCATTCTATCTCCTAGTAACCTATATCTGGATTCCAACTCTAAATTTGCTTATTTTAATAAGTTCATATTAGAGAAATCATATGATATTTTTACTTTTGTGTCTGGCTTATTTCACTTAATATAATGTCTTCAAGGTTCACCTAGGTTGTTGCATGTATCAGGACTTCATTTCTTCTTATAGCTGAATAATATTCCATTGTACATCACATTTTATTTCTCTATTCATTGGTTGATGGGCACTTGGGCTGCTTCCGTCTCTTGGGAATTGTGAATAATGCCACTATGAACACACATGTGTAAATGTCTTTTTGTGCACCTCTGTCAGTTCTTCTGGATTTACACCTAGCGGCAGATGTGCCAGATCATCTCTCAATTCTATTCTTAGCTTCGCTTTCACAGCAGCTGCACCACTGTACATTTCCACCAGCAGTGAATGAGTGTTCCTATCTCACAACATCCTCTCCAATACCTGTATTTTTCTGTTTTATTAGTAGCAGCCATTCTGCCAAGTAAAAATGATATCTCACTGTAGTATTGATTTGCATATCCCAAATGGCTAGTGATGTTGAATATTCTCATGTGCTTTTTAGACATTAGTATTTTCTCTTGGAAAAAGTGTCTATTCAAGTATTTTACCCATTTTCAATTGGGTCGTTTGTCTTTTTATTGTTCGGTTGTAGAATTTCTTTAGGTATTTTGCATATTAAGGCCATATCAGATAATGTGGTTTCCAGATATTTTTCCCATTTATTATGCTGCCTTTTACCTTTCTAGACAAAGTCTTTTAAAACACAAAAGTATTTAATGAGGCCCCATTTATCTATTTTTATTTTGTTCTTTTTTGCTTTGGCTTAAATAGCTAAAAATCTGATGCCTACATAACATCTTGATGATGCTTTCCTACATTTTCTTCTAGGAGGTTTATAGGCTTGGCTCTTATATTGAGGTCTTTGATCCATTGTGAGTTATTTTATGTATAAGGTGTGAAATAAGGGTGCTCTTTCATTCTTTTTGGTATGGATATCCAGTTCTCTGAGCACCATTTGTTAAATAGGCTGGTCTGCCCCAGGTGAGTGGACTTGGCAACCTTGTTAAAAACCAGTTGACCATAGATAAGAGAGTCTATTGTTGACCTCTCAGTTTGATTCCATTGGTCAATATATCTGACTTTATGACAGTACCATACTGGTTTGACCACCACAGCTTTGTAAAATACTTTGAAGTTAAGAATTGAAACTCCTTCAACTTCATTCTTTTTTAGAATGCTTTCTTGGCAATTTTTGGCCCTTACCCTTCCAAACAAATGTGAAGATTTGGTGTTGCCATTTTTGAAAAGTAGGACTTTGGAATTATGATTGGGGTTGTTTTGAATCTGTAAATCAATTTAGGTGAATTGACATATTAATAATATTTAATATTCCAATCTGTGACCACACAATGATCTTCCATTTATTTAGGTCTTCTTTAATTACTTTCACCATGTTTTGTAGTTTTCTGTGTACAGGTCCTTTAAATCCTTGGTTAAATTTATTCCTAGATATTTAACTGTTTCAGCTGCTATTGTTTGTGGATATTTTCACTTGCTTTCCTCCTCATATTCCTCTTTATGAATGTGTAGAAACACTGCTGAATATTGTATTTCAACCTTGTGCCCTGCTACTTCGCTGAATTGGTTTATTAGCTCTAGCAGTTTCTAGTAGACTCTGTGAGACTTCCCATATTTAGGATCATTTGCAAATACTAAAGTTTTATTCTTTCCTTTCCTACTTTAAATATATCAACTGCTACCTTCTTGCCTGCATAGTTTCTGATGAGAAATTGGCACTTAGACCTATTGAGGATCTCTTCCATGTGACAAATCACTTTTCTATTGCTGCTTTCAGAATTCTCTTTTTATCTTTGATACTTGACATTCTGATTAACTTGTGCCTCAGAATAAATCTGTTTATCTTTCTTGCCTAACTGTTCTGTTAGAACTTCCAGTCCAATACTGAATAACAGTGGTGACAGTGAGCTCCCTTTATTTTTTTTTTTTACAGATTGTAGAAGGAAAGTTTTCAGTTTGCCTTCATTGAATACGATGCTAATTGTGGGTTTTTCATATATGCCTTATGTCATGTTAAGGAAATGTCATTGAATAGTTTTTATGTAGAAAGGATGCTGGATTTTGTCAAATGCCTTTAATGTGTCAATTGAGGTGATATTGTGATTTTCCCTTTGTTTTGGTAATGTGGTGTATTACATTAATGGATTTTCTTGTGTTGAAACATCCTTTCATACTAGGCATAAAACCCACTTAATCATGGTATATAATTCTTTTACTGTGCTGTTGAATTCAATTTGAAAGTGTTTTGTTGAGGATTTTTGCATCTATATTCATTAAAGAATTTCCTTTTCTTTAGTATCTTAATCTGGCTTTGACAATAGGATGATTGCCTTCATAGAATGATTTACATAGTGTTTCCTTCTCTTCAATTTCTTTGAAGAATTTAAGCAGGATTGGTATTAATTCTTGGAATGACTGGTAGAATTCACTTGTGAAGCCATATTGTTGTGGGTTTTCCTTTGTTGGGAGGTTTTTGAAGATCATTCAATCTTGTAATGTGCGTGTTGATGTTTTCTATTTTGTTTAGCGTCAGTGTAGGTTGTTTGTATTTCTAGAAATTTGTCCATTTTATCTATGTTGTCTAATTTATTGATATATGATTTTTCATATTATCCTCTTTATTTCTGTGCTTTCAGTAGTTTTGTCCTCCTTATCTTTTATGGTTTCATTTATTTGCATGTTCTCTATTTTTGACTCTGATCGTCTAGCTAGGGGCTTTTTAATTGGTCTTTTATAGGTCTTTCTGAAAACCCAACATTTGGTCTTGATGATTCTCTCCATTGTTTTTTTATTCTTAATTTCATTTATTTCTTTTCTACTGTTTGTTATTTCTTTCCGTTTGATGGCTTTAGTTTGGTTTGTTGTTCTTTTTCTAGTTCCGCCTGCAGCTAGGTCTTTGATTTTTGCTCCTTCCTCTCCTTTGTTGTAGGTGTTTAAGTCTATAAATTTCCCTCTCAGCACCATCTTAACTGCATTCCATGGGTTTGGATATGTTGGGTTCACAATTTCAAGCATCTCGAGATAATTATTGATTTCACATGCAATTTCTTCTTTGACACACCGAGTACTTATGATTGTGTTGTTTAGCTTACTTTATTTGCGAATTTTCTGTTCTCTGCCTGTTAATGATTTTAGCTCCATCACTTTATGGTCAGAGAAAAGGCTTGTATAATTTCTGTATTTTAACATTTATTGAGACTTCTTTTGTGACCCAATATGTGATCTATCCTGGAGAATGAACCATGAACACTTGAGAAAAATGTATATCCTTCTGTTTGGGGGTGCTATGTTCTGTTTATATCTGTTAGGGCTAGTTCATTTGTCATAGTATTCATCTTCTCTTTTACTTTATTAATCGTCTCTCTAAATGGTCTATCTATTGATGAGAGTGGTGTACTGAAATCAACTATTATTGTAGAGATGTCTATTTCTCCCTTTAGTTTTGTCACTGTTTGCCTCATGTATTTTGGAGAACAAGGGTTAGGTGCATAATTATTTATAACTGCTATTTCTAATTGATGGATTGCCCCTTTTATTAATTTATACTGTTCCTCTTTGTCACTTATAATATGTTTTCATTTAAAGTCTATTTTGTCCAATATTAATGTAGTTACCCCAGCTCTTTTAGGGTATTGTTTGTGTGAATATCTTTTTCCATCTTTTCACTTTCAAACTATTGTGTCTTTGTCTCAAGATAAGTCATTCTTAGACTGCATTTAGATTGCGCATATATTTTATCCACTCTGTTATATCATATTTGTGTCTCTCTTCTTACCCCTTTTAGTTACCCTTACTGAAAACCTTCATTTCCACATCTTATTCCAATCCTCTTTCTCCTGTCTTTTCCTTTAAGCCTGCAGAACTCCCTCCAGTATTTCTTGTAGAGCAGAATCTCGTAGACAAGCCCTCAATTTCTGCGTATCTGTCAATATTTTGAACTCTCCCTCATTTTTAAAGGACATTTTGCCAAATGAATTCTTGGCTGGAAGTTTT
>PVIY010056447.1:0-13305 GCA_004026745.1 Myrmecophaga tridactyla | reverse complement strand
TCAAGACAGCACCTACCTCCTTCTCTCATGCCCCTCTTCTTCATTCTAATTTGTTAATTCTTGATAATAATAACCATCTCATAGGATTATTGTGAAAATTACTGACATAATATATGTGAAAGCATTTCCAAAACTCTACAGCCCTATGTAATTATGTAATTATAAGGCATTCATTTTCCCCTCCAACTGTACATTGCTCAGCGCTCTATTCAACGCTCTCTAATTCTAGCTTTTATTCTATTTCGTTCATTATTTATTATTTTTTTCATGTGCTCATATGCAACCGTCGACCCACCACCGTTGCCTATTATAAAATAAAGTCCTAGATACTAGGGACTGTTTTTAAAATTGTCTTTCATCTCCCCAAGAGCCAACAAAATATCGGTGAGCATTTAGCAAACATGTGTTGTCCTGAATTGAATGGAAATTACTTCCTTAGCTTCCAGCTCCCCAAATGTCCCACATCTAAGAATAGCTTCATGCAGAGGGGAAGTTTAACTCTAAGTACACCACGCTCCCTCCCCAGGTCTCACCCTTCTCAGGGTCTTTGCAGATTCTGCTTTCCCTGTTAAAACCGACACACTCAGTTCATGGGCTTAGCTCCATTCTTTTCGATGTCTTTTCCTCCTGGCAGTCACTAAGGGTTATTGCTTTTTAAAGCACTAGAGAAAATAGGATTTGTTATTTATGCCAGAGGGAGCATCATTTACAGTGTCATTTCCCCAGCATGTGGAAACCAGAAATCACCTTTATTATTCTGAGAAAGGGCTAGAACGCACAGCACTTCGAGCTGCACAAGGGCAATTCATTAAACGTAACTGGGAAGGGACAGTTCATTGGTCTGAGCTAGAAATTGGCAAACGCTTTTTGCAAAGGGCCAGATGGTAAAAATTTTATACTTTGTGGCCCCATGTCTCTTTGGCTCGTGGTTCTTTGTTTTGTCTTGTTTTGTGGTGTTGTGTTTACCACCCTGTAAAAACATAAAAACGATTCCTAGCTCCCAGACTGTACAAAAATAGGCCATGGAGCTCTGCGAGTGAAACCATTGCCCTCCCCACTCCATGGGACATGACATCCAAGGGTGAAAGTCTCCCTGGCAGCGTGGGAGAGGACTCCCAGGGATGAGTCTGGTCCTGGCACCGTGGGATCAACAATGCCATCCTTACCAAAAGTGGGAAAAGAAGTGTAACAAATAAGGCATCGGTGGCTAAGAGAGTTCAAATAGTGTTGAGAGGCTACTCTGGAGGTTGCTCTTATGCAAGCTTCAGGTAGACCTTGCTACCTGTCATAACCTGCCAACCCCCAACCAGGACCATTCCAGCCAATCCTAAAGAACACCTAGGGCAATATATAAGATTCTACAAAGGTTCCATGCACTAGGGTAACTTTCCAAAACCTACAACCTCCAGATGGGTCCCTGGACCAGAGAAGTCCTGAAACCTAGAGGGCCCAGCCTCTCCAGAACATCAGATAGTTCCATCTCCCTACCCCAATTTTATCAACAGTCTCTTCCAACATTAAAAAGTTAGAATGGCATAGCCCAAATACCCCTAAAGAGTGGGATAGAAAGATCAAAGGCGATGATATAGCTATATAGAGAAAATCAAGTTTAACAAACAAATATGACTGCTGAATTAGTATATTGATATCTCTTTTAGTCTCGAGTACTTTAGAGCAGCTAGAAGTGAAAACCTAAAATTGTGGAATTGTAGCCCATACCAAGCTCTGAAATCTGTTCTGCAGCTCATTGTTGCGATGTGCTTTGAAATTTATTGCTTTTTTTGTATATATGTTCTTTTTCACAAAAAAGAAAGAAAAAGGTGGCTGTGATGATAAATGCACAGTACATGATGATATTGTGAACCAGTGATTGTACACTTTGGATGAGTACTTGGTATGTGAACTTATATATAGAGAGACAGGTTGTAATTGACCAACCCCTGGACTGAACAAGAGGTATTCAAAGCATCTTCCCACAGCCAGCAGCATCGGCTTCACCTGAGACTAACTAGAAATGCAGATTCTTGAGATCCTTAAACCTGGGGTGGGGCCCAACAATCTTGAGCCACCTGGGGAGTTCTGAAGCTCACTAAGTGTCTGAACCCCCACTCTAGACTCTGCTTGGCCAAGAGTATGGTCCAGCATGAAGCCACAGGCAGAAGATACCCTGGAAGTTCTGAGCCCCCTGAAGTGAGACCTGGGGAAGTTCTGTTGTGTTCATGGCAATTTTTGGGGTAAGAGAAGTTCTCTTGGGAATCCACCCACCTGGGACAAATGAACCAACATAACGTAGCTTAAAAACAAGTCTTTAAAGAGCAGAAGATGCACTCTGAAAATGATTTAGCTCTTCGCAATACCTTGTGTTCTTTAAGTTGGTAGAGTGGTGGGTGGGGGCATTTTTCTGTCGCTTAAAAGTGATACTGCCTTCACATCTGGCAATTCCAGTCCTAGGTATATACTGCTCAAAATTGAAGACAGAGACTCAATCAGATACTTATACAGCAAGTAAACACAGCAGCAGCATCAACAGGAGCCAAAATGGGGAAGCAACCCAAATGCCCATCGGTGGATGAACGGATAAGCAAACCGGAGTCCATCCACACAAGGAATATTATTCAACCATGAAAAGGAATACATGTTACAGCATGTGTGAACCTTAACAACATTAGGCAAATTGAAAGACGCCACATGCAAAAGGACAGATAGTCTATGTTTCCACGTGTGGGAGATACCTAAAATAGGCAAATTCATAAATTAGAACTTACTGGGAATGGAGGGACTGAACTGGGGTGTTATTATTTAATCAGGATAGTTTCTGTTTGTCTTTTGGGGTGTGTTTGAAATTCTCTATCCAATTTAGAAAACTCTAGACAAGGGGACATTGTTTTAGAGACAGACACAAAAGCTATATTTTCCTTTTAGGGAAGGACAATTTTGGATTTCACTGACTATGTTCCTATTTATTTTATCTCAAAAAATTCAGGGAGATGACGTGCCTTGTTTACCTCTCGTGGCTGCCATTTGAACATGTCCGGGGCTGGTAAGCATGGAGTTTCTCACCCAAAGCCAACCTCCAGTCCTATTTAGGAAACAAATACATTTGCCTACCTAGCCAGAAAGCGAGCCTGGGGACAGAAAAGGGAAGCATAACTAATTCAGCTTCCTGGAAAGAAACATCACCAAGCATAAGCTCATGTGTCATGAAATACTGTCCACAGCTTTAACGTGAAGAGAATTTTGAGGTCACACAACAGAAAGCTCGTTGATGTTATTCCCTGTGGGTTTGCCTAGTTAACAATTGTGATGTTTTTTCGTCATCTCTCGGATTTATGGGCAACACGCGGCTCAACTGATCACCATTCTCTGTATTTTGCCCAGGGGGCCACGAGTTGTAGGTTAAAAACATGAGATAAGTAGTGATACCAATCAAAAACAGGAGGTCCTCTGCCCACCATGATCAAATGACCAATTCTTGAGACACCAGGGTTTCAAAGAGAGAAAGAGTTGATTGCTAGTCCCAAAGCAGGAGAACAGATGGCCTCTTGGCCCAAAGTCTGTCTCCCCAAACTGCAGTCATTCTGACAGTTTTATAGTACGAAAGATGGGCAGGTTTTAGAATAATGAGCACAGTGGTCCTAGATGATGTAATTAGATGTGATCTGATTATTAAGCATGCACAGATTGATGACATGCCGAGTCACAGGACGTGTGTGAGAAAATGGCGGACGTAATATGATGAGGGGTGTGATTTTTTAGTATTATAATAAGCTACCACACATGTCAGATGGGCCAATTTTGGGTATATTCAGCCTCATCTAGTAAGATCAAGTAGGGAATGGGTTGACTTAGCTCTAGGCTCCCTCAAAGACCCTTCATTCATAAATGCTAGGGCTGTCTTTTGGATCAAAAGATTCCAAGGTTGAAAAACAGGATTAGGAGGTACAAATGGGGGCCAATCACCAGATAAAGGTCATGTAGTTTTACAGTCATTATCAAAGACCAAGACAGGTGGATTAGCAGTTCAGAAGTGTCAGATATTTCCCTTTGACTGTTCTAATATAGAGAAAGAAAAACAAATACCTATAAAATGATTCAGTGATCAAAATCATCTGTTAAATCCTAACTTCTCAATTGTAGTAGGAACATAAGACAAATAGGAACAAAGAAGAAAAGAGGGTGAAGGGAAAAAAGAGAGAGAGGGAAGAACCAGGAAAAATAGAATAGCATAAACCAGAGGTGGAATTAAGAGAGGTGGCATGTCATCATACTTTTGCACGGGGTAGACTGGGTTCTAATTCTAGCTCCAACAAGTCAAGCTGCCTCACCTTGACCACCTCTCTTAGAGTTCCTTTGCCTCCATTTCCTTCTCTGTAGAATGGGACAATAGTCACCCTTTCCTCCAAGTGTTTGCTTTATTTGCCTCCTCTTGGACCCATTGGTGACAGAGGGTTTTCCATCCTAGAGTTCCTGGATGGCCTAGCTATGACACCCAAGACCAAGCAGGTGAGATGGACATCAGTTTACGAGTCACACATTCTCACAGCCTGTGAAAAGAGGCCATTGCTTACCTGGTAGGGTCTCCTGGGGGTATTGAGAGCAGAGCGTACGAGTGGAGGCAGAGGGAGGTGGGTTTGGGAGTAACAGAAATGCATGGTGCCTCCTTGTCTCCTTGGGAAGATATGATTGGGTTGTTTGAATAATTTTGGCAGGAAACTGAAGCCCACAAGATAAGAATCAGCAGGCACTGCCCCTTTGCCCCATGATGAGGAGGGTAGTTGGCTTATGGGACCATCTTAGTTTCTCAAACTCTATGACAGCTACCGTGCAATGAGTTGGCTAAACAACAGGAATTCACTGGCTCATGGTTTCAGAAGCTGGAGGGCTTGCTTCTTCCTGGGGTTGGTTTCTGCTGGCTGACAGCAATGTTTGGGGTGCTTTTGCATCCCACGGCAATGCATTTGGTGGCATCTTCTCCTTTTTCTTCTGGGTTCCATTGACTTCCAGCTTCTAGTCATTCTCTGTGGCTCTTTTTTGGCATCCAGTTTCCTTTGCTCATAAAGATGCAGCCCAAATGGATTAAGGCCCACCCACTTTCAATTTGGAACATCTGAACTAATACCATCTTCTAAGGTCTTATTTACAAATGGGTTCCCACCCACAGAGCCAGGGGTGGGACCAGGACATATCTTTTATGGGGGATGTGAGCAGGGAAGAGATCCCAGAGTTGAACCACTTAAAGATACAGTTTCATCAGATGTCAAGGTAGCACTGAATATTGGGGCTTAGTGTCACTCCAGTGTCCACATGGGCATTTGTGAGATGTGTGTAAAAGGCACCTTGACCAGGGCTCTGTGGCTACCAGAAGAAGTCTTTAGGGGTTCAGGGTGCACATTGCTCTGGCTGAACCTTGTGAGAGAGGCTTTCTCCGAGACAGGAAGGGGCTGAATTTGGAGGGAAGTGGAGGGCTCTCTTGTCAACCAAAAGCTCCCTGCTTTTGCCCTCATCTAAATGGCTTTGGGGACAACATAGCATCCTGGGGCTATCGTCTTTTCTGCATGATGGTACTTTCTGTAGGACCCTCTATCATAAGAACCCACAAAACCCTTTAGTCAGAAACAGCCTGGGAGTTGACTTGGGCTCCAGCAGCTGTTGAAGGACCTCACAGGAAGGTGTGGTACCACCCTCAGTCACCTCCATGTGGGAGACTCTGATTGTGGCAGGTTGCATGGATTTCCTAATCCAGATGGAATGAGCTACAGAGCCAATGGGGAAATGCATTTGATTTGGGAAGGGGACTTCCAGTGGGCAGCTATTGTGTGTCTCAAGCAACTCCCACCCCAAGCTCTTCACACAGCAGGTAACTGTGCATCTAATTGTCTGTTTCCTGGAAAGGAATGGCCTTACAGAAATGGGCAGCAGTGGCCAGAACTGTCCAATCCATGGAACCATTCACACGTTTCCTTTTTGGTCAAGAGAACAGGAGTCAGTTGTATGTTCTGCTTCATTTTCCACCAAAAGTGCAGAGAGGACCCTGTGTGGTGTTGGCTATGCAGACAGAAGCAGCAGCTTATTGTGTTGGACAGCTTCCTTTTTTTGTTACATGACTGTGTCAGCCCTCTCCTTCTAAGTCACTTCCTACCATAAAAGTCTTCTGAAAGCCCCTCTTCTTTCTGCATATCATCCTTTCCTTATCCATTTCTGAGAGGCAACACATGTGTGAGAGGACAGAGACTTGGGAAGCTGTGGCTTGCATTCCATCTTCACTGACCATCTGCTGTGTGATGAGGGCAAATCACTCAACATCTCTGCACCTTGGGTCTTCTGTGAAATGGGCACACCAGAGCTTGGGCATGACCCCTGGTACGTAAGACTTATCATTACCTTTGTCACGGTGAGGGCTGACCATTTGAAGCCATTTCTTTATGTGATGGCAGCATTTTACTCATCTCCCTTTGTCGAATCTTTCCAAACTCCGTGTGGGAAAGTGCAATTGTGATTCAAGTGAGGTCCCAGTCGCCCAAAGCTTTGTCATCTTCCCAGCAGAGGATGCATGTAAATGCCAAAAGTTAGAGTTCTGTGTGTGTGAGTGTGTATGGGAGTATGTGTGTGTACATCTGTGGGATACTGAATTATATGACCCAGAAACAGCATGTTCTTACACCATTCCTGTGGGGGCAAACCCACTGCAAACAAGGACGGTTGAAGGTATTCTTTTATAGTTAAGGTTTGGCCCAACTAAATAGGGTGGGTCTTCATAAAGATTACTGGAGACCTTTAGAGGCAAAAGAAACTCAAGTGTAGAGGAAATCACAGGGAAAAGCTGGAGCCAGAAGTCAGTGAACCGCAGAAGAGAAAGAAGAGGACATCGCCATGTGATAGGAAAGCCAAGGAACCCAAGATTCACCAACCAGCAAAACACTGTGCATCTCGGGAGGAAGTAGATGTTCCAGCCTCTAAACCAAGTGCTGATAAATCCCTGTTTATGATACTTTGAAGCAGTTGTGTCCTGCAGAAAATATCATGATCTTTTAATCCATTCCTGCAGATGTAGACCTAGTGTCGGTGAGACCTTTTGATTAGGTTATTTCACTGGAGATATGACCCACCCCCTTTAAGGTGTGTTTTAATCCTCTTACTGGAGTCCTTGTTAAGAGGATAAAAGTCAGAAACAGCCAAGAGATGCCGAGAGTTAGACAGAAGCTGAGAAAGAGAAACACACTGAGAACCTGAAGGCAACGAAACCCAGCAGAGAAGGACCAACAGACATGCCAGGTGCCCTCCCATGTGACAGAAGAGCCCCGGTTCACCAGCAGCCCCTCCCCAGGGAAGGTATCGTCCTGTTCCTGCCTTGAGTTGGACTTGTTTACAGCCCCAGAACTGTAAATTGTAAGCTAATAAATCTCCATGGTAAAAGTGAACCCATTTCTGGTATATTGCATTCTGGCAGTCTTAGCAAACCAAAAAACACTGCTGTTGAAGCCGACCCAGGGCGTGGTATTTGTCATAGCAGCTGGGAAACTCAGGTAGCATGTGGGTGTGGGTGTGAGTGCACATGAGTATCTGTGTGGACTCATATATCTGTGCAAATGTATTTAAGTGTGTGTGTACACACATGAATATTGTGCACAATTAGTATGTGTGTGCATGCATTAGCATGAGTGTGTGCATGTGAGAATGTGTGTGCATTTGAGTGTGTGTACACATACGAATGTGTGTACACATTAGTGTGTGTGCATGCACATTAGTATGAGTGTGTGCATGTGTGTGTTTTGTGCATTTGAGTGTGTGTGTACACACACGAATATGTGTGAACACAGTACGGGTGTGTGTTTGAGTGTGTGGGCACACAATATGAGTGTGTGCATTTAAAAGTGTATGTTTGCACGCGTTAGTATGAGTGTGTGCATATGAGAGTGTGCATTTGAGTGTGTGTGTACACACACGAATATGTGTATACACATTAGTGTGGGTTGTATGAGTGTGTGCATGTGAGAGTGTGCATTTGAGTGTGTGTACAAACACGAATATGTGTACACAATTAGTATGTGTGTGTGCATACATTTGTATGAGTGTTTGCATGTGAGTGTGTTTTGTGCATTTGAGTGTATGTGTACACACAAATATGCATGAACACATTAGTATGGGTGTGTGCATGTGAGAGTGTGTGTGTGCACACATTAATATGGGTGCGTGCATTTGAAAGTGTATGGGTTGCACACGTTAGTATGAGTGTGTGCATGTGAGAGTGTGTGTGTTTGCACACATCTGAACATTCATCTCAGACACCATCCCTTTATGTACGTGACATATATATTGCTGGATAGGTGATGCATGCGACCGCCACATCAGGCATGGCAAAGACAAAATGAATAAAACTATTTATCTCATGAGCTGTCAGACCATTTAGGAATTAAATAATTGCAAATTACAACTGATTTCCTCTCTCTTCAAGATAAGCCCAGACTTTGACGTTTGCTGCAAATGATTGAGGTGGCTTTTTTCTTAACCAAATATCAATGATCCATTTAGGCAAACAATAGTACATAAAGGATGTGGTTCATTCTCTCAAAGGTGCGTGATAGTAGAGAAATGCCTCTTTTTTTCTGACCTTCTCTGTGGGAGCAGAACTCCGATGCCCACAGCTGCACTGAGGTTTCCTGCAAAGCAACACCATCAAATAGAATTTGTTTGCATCCTCTCCATCTGCTGTGGCAATTGCTGTGGGGTTTTTTTTGTTGTTGTTGTTGTTGTTTTGGTGCAATGCTGTGTCGCTTGCGCATCCCAAATTCATTTCTAACACACCACGGAAAGCCTCTTGCTTTTTAAAACGGCCATACTCGTGTTCCAAGAAGATATGCCTGTGACAAGGACTGTTACCCCAACCAAAGCATTTTCAAAATGTGGGGGAAATTGGAGCCCCAGACTCTACCGATAGGGGAAGCATTTATCCGCCTGAAGGGAGAGCCCAGGAGTGACCGCAGAGTCCAGTGAGGGGTCGGGGGCTGGTGGTAATTCTGAATTATGCAGCCGGTATAACAGTGAGGTGCTCTGAGCAGAGTCCTCTGAACTCGGGGTGTAGGTGACGGCTGGCTTGCAGCATAAATGCACTCCAGGAGCTCAGTTCAGAGTCTGTTTGCAAAGGAGGAGCAGCATCACATTGGAAGCAATACAAGGAAAAGACTTGGACACCACAAAAATGCAGATGCTGAGTCCTGGGTACCAGGAACCGTTGTTCTTTGCTGAGGCTCCAGGCTGGTGCCATCCTGCCTTTGTGGTCACTTGGTCCCAAGCAGCAGAGTAGGAAGTAACCAACTTGGAGCCGAATTCTCCTGGAACCCTGATGGAACAGGTGGCTGCCCCTCCTGGAATGCTTGAACAGATGGGAGGGGACAGGGAGGGAAGGCCAGTTCCATATACTCAGGGCAGATCCTGCCCAGGTGAGGGCAGAACGCAGCCAGGACAGAGTGAAGCCTGGAAAAAGTGGGGCAGAGAAACGAAACCTCTTCCTGGATTAAGGGGTGGGTACTTGAGCGACTGTGAAGTGGTACCTGGCTTTCTGTAGCATGTGGTGATCTCTCCCTTCCAGCCCTTTGCTCCCTGCTCCATTCTGTCTTGCTCCCATTTTCCCTTCCCTTCCTCCTCCCATTCCACGCTTCATTGATCTTGAACTTTACCCATCCAGGGCAGACGTTTTCATTTGCAAAACCCCAAGGTCCTCCTGGGAAATCCCAGACACTGGAAGTTCTCAAGCTCAACCCACATCTCCGTGATGGGTTGCAGGATATGCGAATAAAAATTCCGGAGACTCAGAGGCTCTCTCCCCCACTGCTTGGGTTCCTCCTTTCCCTTCTCCTCACTCAGCATCAGAGGGAGAACTCTTCGCACTCTGTCTCCTCGCCAGCCACAATCAAACCCAAGAGTTGGTAGAACATGAGTGAGAGAAGGTTCCAGAAAAGACTTGGAGCCCCACCCACCCCCAGAGAGCCCTGACTTATCTTGGGGTGCTAGTGGCTGACTTCCCACCAGGCTTACAGACAAGTGCGTCCATCTGTGTAAATCCATCACCATTCCCTGGACAACCGCAGGCACTGCCACCGTCCCTGGAAGATGCATCCATTCAACGTCATTTTTGGTAAATAGTTCCAGGCCTTTAGGTGAGCTGCTGGATTTGCCTCTCCTTTCAACTCCTTGATAGAGAACTACGTTTCTGCACTGAGATGAAACAATGGCCTCCAGGAAGCCCAAGATGCAATGAACAACCTCCATCCCCTCATCAGCGTCCACCCCTGACATGGAGCCCCTGGGCTGCTATGAAACAAGTACCCCAAACTGGGGGGCTTAAACAACAGGACTTTATTGTCTCATGCTTCTGAAGGCTGGGAGTCTGAAATCAAAGGGTGGGCAGCTCATTTTTCTCCCAAACTCCATGGCTGCCTCTTCTTTCTGCCCATCTCTCTGTCCATACCCAACTTTGCTCTCCTTAGAAGGGCACCAGTCATGTTGGATTGAATCTTCTCCTACTCCACCTTTGCCTGATCTTAATTAATAGCATCCTCAAAGACCCCATCTCCAAATAACATCACATTCATGGGACGAGGATCATGACTTGGACAGGTCTTTTAGGGGGACGTGATTCAACCCATAACAACTCCTTCCCACCCACCTCAACCCCCAAGAACATGAGATTTCCGATAATACTTTTTTCCTTCCCTGGGCTCTTGCAAAACCTCAGGCTTCTCCTGATAGGTTCACAGACACATCAAGTTCTCCAGGCAAATCCATTTCTCTTCTATGGGCAGCAGAGAACTGCTCTGTCAAATATGAGAGCCAAGAATCTCAAAGGAAAGTTTTACCTGTGCTGATCTCAGCAGCATCCCATCACAGCAGCATTAAAAATATTTTGGGGCTACATCCAAAACATTTGTGGGAGATGTGAGAGGTGGGGTTTTCTTAGCCAAATCGCAGCTTTCCTATCTGCCTGTCAGATGGTGCAGGAGATTAAAGAAAGCTTTGCTATTTGTTTTTCTTTTTAACTTTCCCTAGCCAGATTATAAGCACCTGAAGTGACATTGGTACTTTCCATTGCAGTAACCGCCCTTTTGTAGAGGTGTGCCTCCAGAGGGTGGAACGATGTGTTAGATCCTAGTCTCAGTAAATTCCTTGTAATCCTATTGTTAGAGACTATTAGAGGAATTTCTATGGGTTGAAGTGTGCCCTCCAAAAATATATGTTCAAGTCCTAAAGCCTAGTGTCTTTAAGTGGGAACTTACTTGGAAATAGGGTCATTTCAGATGCAATGAGTTAAAATGCCATCACAGTGGATTAGGGTGGGTCCTTCATCCAATCCAGTGGTGCACTTAAGAGAAGGGGAGAAGAGACCCACACCAATGGGAAAGAAGGATGTGTGAAAACGGATGCAGAGATTGGGGTGATGTGGCCACAAGCCAGGAAGCACCCAGGGCTACCAGGAGCTGGAAGAGGCAGGAAGAAACCTCCCCTGGAGCTTCTGAAGGAGCACAGCCTGTGCACACCAAGATTTCAAGCCTCCAGAACTGTGAGAGATTAAATTTCTGATATTTCAAACCACCAGCAGTTTCTGATATTTTGTTACAGCAGTCCTAGGGAAGTAAGAGAGCTTATAAGAAGGTCCACGGTTGGATGCGTTAGCAGATTTCCAAAACTGATTGGAAGAGATAAGCTCCCAAACAGCTTTAATCATGATGATAAGAAGCTGAGATGGAATTTAATTGTGTTCAGTGATTGAATTGTATCTGTAAAGGCTGTTCAGTTCCAAAGAGGGACCCCCATCTAAGTCCCAGAGATGCTCCATCTGGCTCACCATCACCCCTGCTCCTTCCACCCCTCCCCCCGCCACAGGAGAGATTTAACCATACCCAAGAAAGGTCAACTGTACCCCAAAATTACACCGTGTGTTCCAGGGTTGCTGCTAGAGCAAAAGCACCAGTC
Organism: Myrmecophaga tridactyla; assembly: GCA_004026745.1. Lineage (NCBI taxonomy): Eukaryota > Metazoa > Chordata > Mammalia > Pilosa > Myrmecophagidae > Myrmecophaga > Myrmecophaga tridactyla. The sequence continues at coordinate 1,338 of PVIY010056447.1, read as the reverse complement.
TTGGAAAAGTCTCATTTATGCTTGAAATTTATGTTTCATCCAAGCATGAGCTCATAACCATGGAAGCTCAGATCCTCAGTTGTAACTCGCCTTGTTGAACTGAAACTGTTCTAGTTTACTAGCTGCCGGGATGCAGTATACCAGAAACAAAATGACTTTTAAAAAGGGGAATTTCATAAGTTGCTAGTTTACAGTTCTAAGGCTGAGAAAACATCCCAATTAAGACAAGTCTATAGAAATGTCCAATTTAAGGCATCCAGGGAAAGATACCTTGGTTCAAGAAGGCCGATGATGTTCAACGTTTCTCTCTCAGCTGGAAGGGCACATGGCGAACATGGCGGCGTCTGCTGGCTTTCTTGTGGCTCTACCAAAAGGGACTCTCTCCAAAATGTTTCCTCTTTTAAAGGATTCCAGTAAGCAACTCCACCTTCAGTGGGTAGAGTCACACCTCCATGGAAATCATCTAATCAAAATTACCACTCACAATTGGGTGGGTCACATCTTCATGGAAACAATCAAAATGCTCCCACCCAGCAATATTGAATGAGGATCAAAGGGCATGGCTTTTCTGGGGTCCACCACAGATTCAGACTGGGACAGAAACCAAGAACCTCTTTGATGCTATGATGTTTCATCTCTTTGCCAAATACTGTTTACCACGCCCAAGTGGAGTGCACATCTGATTCAAGGAAAACAATTGGCATTTCAGTTTAATAAAGATCAGTAGAATTAATGCTGGCATCAAGGAATTTAATATCTGTCTGACTATCAAAATGTATGAACATGCCATTGAGAAACATCCCAGGGAAAGTGCCTGACTGTCCACCCCGTTCAAGGGCACAACCACAGTACAAATGTGGCTAATCTCACTGAATAGTGTGTTTGGGAGTGGCTGAGATGGGAGAATGTATGCATATATATAAGTTCCCATGATTAAAAAAAGAATGAGCAACAAAAGAGACAAGGACAATTAAATGTAATGAGTGATCCTGGACAGGATGTAATAACGGAGGAGAAAATGTGCAAAAGGATATTTTGGGGACGGAGGGGAAAAGTTTGAATATAGACTATAATCTTTATATCAATGTTAAATTTCTTGGGCTAGATAACTGCACTTTAGGTGATTACATATGTAAATGTCCTTGTTCTTAGGAAATGTCCATGACAGTATTAAATCTTCCAGGAAAATAATGCATACAACTTGCACTCAAGTCTTCAAAAAATAAATTAGTAGGCAGATTTATGTATGCATGTATGTATGTATTGATTGGTGGATGGATGGATGGATGGATGGCCAGGTGGATGAAATGGATAGACAGGTAAATGGATGGATAGGTG
>PVIY010056446.1:0-13306 GCA_004026745.1 Myrmecophaga tridactyla | reverse complement strand
TACTCTTCTGTTGATATAGTAGCTGAAAGGAGCATCAGACACAAGGTTTCCACATTAGCAGAGTCTCATTGTGAAAGCTATATCATTGTTCAATCATCATCAAGAAACATGGCTACTGGAACACAGCTCTACATTTTCAGGCAGTTCCCTCCAGCCTCTCTGCTACATCTTGAACAACAAGGTGATATCTACTTAATGCGTAAGAATAACCTCCAGGATAACCTCTCGACTCTGTTTGGAATCTCCCAGCCATTGACACTTAGTCTCATTTCACTCTTCCCCCTTTGGTCTGCACTTGCTGCTTTAACTCCGCAGTCCGTCTTGGTGGTGTCCCGGAGGCAGTGTGTGGGGCTCTCTTTCTGGCCGGGGTGCCTGTCTTTGGGCAGCGTCTGTTGATAAGAGGCCACACAGATCCCCGCTTGCCCTTGAGGTCTGCTGTGAGTGTTATCAGTGCCTCTCTCCACGCCCATGAGAGCCCAGTTCGGACAGTTAGTCCGAGGAACTCCCACCTGCCAGTGACACCCTGATGGTGGCCCATCCATGTCTCATGAACGGTTCTGCAAAGAGCAAACTGTGGGTCTCTCCCGGTTGGCTGAATTCCTAGGCGCAGAATCCCAGGGTTAAATTGTCGGTGTGTTTGTGATTTGGGAAGGTGGTGCCAGATTGAGCCATTCTGTGTCCTTCCACCAGCAGTGAATGACAGTGCCCACGTCTTGTCCAGTTCTTTGATCTTTGCCAATCTTATGGATGCTGTTCTAGCTTGCTAGCTGCCTGAATGCAACACACCAGAGACGGATTGACCTTTAATAAAAGGGGATTTATTTCGTTAGTTCTTCAGAGGAAAGGCAGCTAACTTTCAACTGAGGTTCTTTCTTACGTAGGAAGGCACAGGCCGATCTCTGCTGGCCTTCTCTCCAGGCCTCTGGGTTCCAACAACTTTCCTGGGGTAATTTCTTTCTGCATCTCCAAAGGCCTGGGCTGAGCTGTGAGTGCTGAGATGAGGTGTGCTGAGCTGCTTGGGCTGTGTTGCTACGTTGAGTCTCTCATTTAAGCACCAGTCAATTAAGTCAAACATCACTCATTGCAGCAGGCACTCCTGCTAGCCGACTGCAGATGTAAGGAGCAACAGATGAGGTTCACGTACCATTGGCTCATGTCCACAGCAACAAAACTAGGTGCCTTCACCTGCCCAATTTGACAACTGAATCTTACTACCACAGATGCAAAGTGACATCTCAACATAATTGCAGTTTTGCTTTATCTTAATGTGAATCAGAAAAAGCCTCCATTCATATATCTTTTTAAAAAAATTCTTTATCTTTGTTTTATTATAAATGTATTCCAGCAAAGATAAGCGGAGATAAAAGGAGGTAGAGCAACTTGCTCGCCCAAGTCAGGGCCCATGGCTCATCCCTACGTCACTCTGTATCTCTGGCAGAGCTGGAAGGTGGGTGTGTCACCCACTGGAGAGTTGAGGCCATCCCGAACTGGCTTCTTGTTGCCTTTGCTCAAGCAAGCTCTATGGGTCCTTTTCCCATTGTCTTATTTCCATCCCTTTTCATTACCCACCTCCATTCCTACACTTACCCCCTCACACCTCAGTTCAAACTGTTATTCCATTTTCTTGAAACTCTGTATCATATCCTTCCTGTTCTCCAGTTGAGCTGTCGATCTTTTTCTTATTGATTTGTGGGAACTCTTTATATATTGTGGCAATTAGCCTTTTCTCTGTACTAGAAATGTAAATTGTCCCCCCCTCAGCTTTTCCTTTGCCTTTTGTCTGCTCTGATGGTGATTAATGCCATACAGTTTTTATGCCTGTTTGCTTGTTTGTTTTTATGTGGTCAAATTTATCAGTCTTTCCTTTTATGTTTCCCATTTTAGTGTCATGGATGGAAAGCTCTTCTCTGTTCTTCTAGTACTTCTATTGTTCCTTTTTTTTTTAACATTAATGTTCTTGACTTTTTTTATTTTTAAGGGGGTGGTTATATATGAGAGAACGGAAAAGTGGGTAGGATCAGAGAGGAGCCTGTAAGTCTTCAAAATGATGATTGTATTTAAGTCCTAAACTGGGTAAGATGTGGGTGGGTGTTCATTGTGGTAATGTGGTTTAGACCCTACCTATACAATAACATGGCTTTATTTACTCAGTACTTGATAACAATAATTATAAGTGTAATAGTAATAATATACATAAAGCAAATAAAAAGACCTTGGAGCTAAAAGAATGGACTACTTCCCACAGGTGCCCGTGCGTTCAAGGAGTATATCAGAAAAGTTCAAGAGTAAAGCAATACTTTTTCCATATTTTTTTCTTTTCTTCTTTTTGGCCGTGAACCCTCATTATAATCCCAAAGCCAAACTGCTTTTTCAAAAATGGATCCAATAGAAAAATGTACAAATAACTAAGGAGAGTAAGCCTGAAAATGCAGGTGGGGTGGAGAGAGGATCTTAAATTTTGAGAAGCTCAAGTACCGTGATTTAGTTAAAAATGGTAAGCTCCAGTGAGTGGCTGAAAATTACGTCATGCTCTCTAAGTTACATTTAAGATCTTGCTATATTTGGAATTTATTCTGGAATAAGTCTGATGAGGGATTACTTTTTTTCCAGGTGACTCCTAGTTGTCCCAGTAGCACTTTTTGAATAATGCGTGCCTTCTCCTCTGATTTTGGGAGCCACCTTTATTATATACTAAACATCTGTGTGTGACTGGCTGTATTTCTAGCCTCTGGTCCATTCATCTGCCCGTGTTTTCCTGTAAAAGGCGGATCCTAAAGCACGAGCAAGAACATGCTTATTTAAAAAGCAAAAATGAAACAAGCCAGTAGAAAGCCAGCCTCCCTGTCCCGCCCCCTCCATCTCTATGAAGGTAACAGCACTGGATGGATTTCTTTGCGTGCACATGCTTGGATCCACGTATACTCTTATTTTTTGGACATTTTATTTTTATTTATTTTTACTTTATTATTATTATTATTTGCATGGGCAGGTACTGGGAATCAAACCTGGGTCTCTGGCATGGCAGGTGAGAACTCTGTCACTGCACCACCATTGCCTGCCCTAAACATTTTTTTTTTTTTTGAGCATTCTCAAGACCACAGGAAAAGTTGCAAGAACACAGCAGTGAACACCTATACTCCCTTCACAGTGGTGCAGCAACTGCTAGCATTTGCCCTGTTGCTTTATCTGTCTGTCTGTCTGTTATCCTGTATGTGTGTTATATTGGCTGAGCCATTTAAGGGCCAGTTGCAGCTATAATGCTCCCTTCACCCGTACATAAATGCTTAATGTCCTGTAAACAAAGCTATTCTGTCATCCACATACGGCGATAAAATTAAAGGAGTTTAACGTTGATACGGTCGGTGTTCATGGTTTCAACAGTTGATCTCCAGTTGTCCCTGACAGTGACTCTTTGTCCCCTGCCTGGAATGCAGTCCCAACTCACGGGGTATTGACTTATCTCAGTTTTTCTCGAGGCTTCTTTGCGCTTAGATTCAGGTCTGGCATTTGGGGCAGCAGTGCCGCCAACACAATGATGTGTGTGTGGGGTCAGGAGGCACACGATGTCAGTTTGTCCTGTGACCCTTGATGTGGCCTTGGTCCCTCGGTTTAGGCTGTGGCTTACTATGGGGGTCGGGGGAGGGTGTTCATGGGGGACAGGTTAACAGCAGGGTCACGACTTGAGCCTTGGAGGCTTTGGGTTCGGGTCCTTACTGCTGGGTGACCTTGGGCAAGTGGTTCACCCTCTCTGTGCCTCATCTTTTCCCTCTGCAGCATAGGTGCATCAGACTTCTAAGGGCTGCTGTAACTGAGAACCACAAAATAGGGGGCTTAAAATACCAGACGTCTGTCTCACAGTTCCCGAGGGCAGGAATCTGACATCACAGCGCCGGCAGGTCTGTGCTCTAGCCCCTGCGGCCCTCTCCCTGACAGTGACGCCTGCACAGACCCCATCTCCAGACCAGGGCACTTTCCCAGGTTCTGGGACAAATGGCCACGGTCCCATCGAGGTGACCGTGGTGCTGATGGCCTCCCCGGGCAGGCATGCTTCCTCCTGGGCCAGGCGGGACACTGTGTTGACTGGGGTCGGTGGGGTCTGTGGATGACGATAGGAGAAGGCACGCGTGTCCCTGTGCCCGGCAGAGTCTCATGTCCACAGTCAGGCAGCAAATCGAGAAGATCGTCAGAAACTTGCCAATAGGTGTGTTTTTCTTTTGGGGGAAAAGGAAATACAGGGGCTCTCCCATCTGAATGTCCTCCTGGTCTCCCAGGCCCCTCCCACCCAGAGCAGGGGGTGGTCAGGGTCACCATCCAGACTGACTGGTGAGACAGAGGAGCCCCATCAAGGTCCTGCTGGGTTCCGCCCAGCACACCTCAGTTTCCCTAGGTTCTCCTAACCGTGACCCAGTGTGTTTCAGGGCCCAGCAGTGCCCCCTGACCCTCCAGGGGTCACGTTCCCTCTGGAGCTGCTGGGTGGAGGCATTTTTCCTTGATTGAGTTGGGGTGGGGGGGACGTCAGGGGCCTTTGGAGGGCAGGGTCTTGTCCCCAGCCTGGAGGGGCATCTGCCTTCGCGGGGCAGGGGGCAGAGGGCAGGAGGAGGTGGGCCCAGAGGGCCAGGGGCCCGCTCCCTTCCCTGGCCGGCATGGCTGGAGTCCTGCCGCCCTTGGAGCCTCTGAGAAAGGTTGGGGCCTGCGGCAGCCATGCCATGGCAGTGGACCTGGAGCGGCCACCTCCCCGCCACGCTGCCTGTCCTTTGCTCGCCTCCCCGGGGACCCCCGCGCTGACTTGGCTTGTGTCCCCTGCCCTGGACGTTCTGACCCGGCGTTCGGTGCTTGCACCGTATCTGTTGGGCCAAGCAGGGAAGGTTCCGGAACCCCTCGCTCACGGCCTACTTTCCCCTGTTTTGGATCATGGCGGCTGCCCACCCCTAGCCTTTGCTGAGCTTTCTGTGTCCTTACGTCCCTGGGGCCCCAGTCGGGGGCAGGTCGGTTCACTGTGTGGTGACAGCTAGTGAAGGTGGGGAAGTGGGAAAGGGGCAGGAAGGGTGCATGAGAGCTCCCGTGGGGAGGGGGCGGTCTGCTGGCCAGGCTGACCTTATAATTCCCCTTTTTTGGCCACCTTTTGAGGTTTTTCTTTTCTCTTCTATCTTTCATGATATGAAAGGTTTCACGTGGTCATGGCATAAAATGCCAAGAGGCTACCAGAGAATGTTGGCCCCTCCGAGCTCTGCCGCCAGACTCTGCCACCAGCTTCTCACGTCTCCTTCACAACTTGCTCATCCCGTGCTCAGCCCATGGGGGGTGCAGTCTCCTACCACCCTGCTGATAAAATAGCGATAAAATTCTGCCCTCTGCCTTCTACAAGCACTTTTTTTTATCATCAATTTTTTGAGATGTAATTCACATGCCGTATATTCACCCATTTACAGTGCACAGTTTGGGGGTTTTCAGTTAATTCCCAAAGCTTTGGAACCATCGCCAAGATTCATTTTAGAACATTTCCATCACCCCCAAAAGAAACCTCTGCACCCATCAACAGTCACCCCCCACTCCTCCCCCTCCCGTCCCCCCAGCTCCTGGTGACCTCTATTTCTGTCTCTAGATTTGCCTCTTCTGGACATCTCCTATCAGTGGAATCAGTGGCCTTTCGCATCTGAATTCCCTCACTGAGCATCATGCCTCCAAGGCTGATCCGTGTTGTCATGTGGGCCACAGCTTCGTTCCCTTTTATGGCTGAATGTTATTTCGTTGTATGAATGGATCGCAGTGTATCCATTCATCAGTTGATGGACACTGAGTTGTTCCCATGTCTTGGCGATTATGAGTCATGCTGCGCTAAACATTTGTGTACAAGTTTTTATGTGGTTGTTTCATTTTCTTCGTAAATACCTAGGAATGGAATTGCTGGATCATGTGGTAATTCTCTGTTTAAGGAGCTGTCAGACTTCTTTCCAAAGTGGCTCTACCATTTTGTCTCCCCCCCACCCCCCGCAGTGTCCAAGGTACCAGCTTCTCCACATCTCTTCCAACACTTGTTCTTATCTGTAGATTTGAGTGTGGCTGCCCTAGTGGGTGTGAGGTGGTGTCTCATGGATTGGATTTGTGTTTCCCTGATGGCTAATAATGTTGAACATTTTTTCATGTGCTTGTTGGCCATTTGTAGATCTTTTTTGGGGAAATATCTATTCAGATTCTCATCGCATTTTTAAATTGGGTTATTGTCTCTAGTGGACTTGTATGAGTTCTTTCTATATTCTAGGTGTTAAGGCCCTTATCATGCATGTTTTGTGAATACCTCCTCCCATACTGTAGGTTGTCTTTTCACTTTCTTGATAGTTTCCTTTGATATAGAAAGTTTTAAATTTTGCTAAAGTCCATTTTGTCTGTTTTTTCTTTGGTTGCTCATGCTTTTGGGTGTCGTATTAAGAATCAAGTGAAAGGTCACAGAGATGTACACCTCTGTTTTTTTCTGAGTTTTGTAGTTTTAGCTCTTACCTTTTGGCCTTTGATCCATATGGAGTTAATTTTAGTAAATGGTAGGGGTTCAACTTCGTTCTTTTGCATGTGGGTATCCAGTGTCCCAGCACCTTTTTATGAAGACTCATCCCACTGAGTTGTCTGGGCAGCCTGTTGAAATCAATTGACTGTGACATGCAAGTTTATTTCTGCATTCTTAATTCTGTTTCATTGGTCTGTGTGTCTCTCCTCTCGCCAGCACCAGGCTGTCTGAATGCTGCATCTTTGTCGTAACTTTTGAAATCAGGAGACGCGAGACCTCTAATTTGTTCGGCATTAACTTTTCATTGAACCGCTGAACCCCTACTGTGTGCCCACGCTGCTCTAAATCTTGCCAGGGATCCAGGGGGACAAAAAACTGGGCTCAGTTTGTCTAATCCAGGGCTTAGGAAACTTGCTGTAAAGGGCCAGGTAGTAAATATTTTAGATGTTGCGGGCTAGGGGTCTTTGTGCCACTGCTCAATGCTGGGCTCAAGTAGCCATAGATGGTGCATCAACCAGTGGGCGTGGCCAGGTGCCAATAAAACTTTATTTGCAAAAACAGGAGGCAGGCCAGATTGGGCCCATGGCCCATGCATCACATAGTTTACCAGTCCCTGCTCTGAGCAGTCCCTAGTAGATTTTCAGTGTTTTGCAAACTTTTGCTGCATAATCAAACTCTTGGAACCTGTCTTTTTCACCCAGGTTGAACTTATCTAGGAGAAGTTCTAGAATGAAATTTCTGGTTAGAGAGCCAAGTAACCCTCGTGGGGATCTGTATGAACTGATCGACACCCCCTCCTCCTCGCCATCACACGTGGTGCCTCATGCTGATTTTCTTTCTTTATCATAATAGAGGCTTGGGTGTCTTTCCAGGTATTTACAGTATTTGGTTTTCTTTTCCTAAGGATGGGCTATTCGTGCCATTACATATTTTAAAAATTGAGCTAGTTACTGCTTTAAAACAAACCCTCATTGCTGTGAAGGCTGTCCATGAAGATAAGACATTTTCTCAGAAGTACCAAACAGCATAAGATGCAAATAAGAGACAGCCCCACTGTCCCATGCTCCAGAAATAATAACCAAGAATCTTCTAAGTACTAAGGTGTCCAGTGGCCACCTTCATTACTGAATAATTGCACACAGGGGCTCCGCCCTAAGAGAAGCCCCATGGGGTTGGGGCCTGTCTAGCTTCTCCTTGGCCCAGATTATTTTAACTGAGGAACTATTGCCCCTTTCATTGCCAGTCAATACATAAATCCTCCATTTTACATATGAAAAGAGTGAATGTTTAGATACAAGGCTGGGTTTGAATCCCAGCTTTGCCATCTGTCTGCTTTTTGACCCTGGGCAAATTCCTCAGCCTCTCTGGCCTCAGTATCCTCCTCTGGGAAATGGGGACAGGAGTACTCGCCTCCTCAAGTTGTGATAAGTGAAGTCAGGTAAAGGGTTTAGAGCAGTGCCGGGACTTACTGGGTATGATGTGAGTCTTGGTCGTGACGTTTTTGCATTAGACAGCTGTTGCTGCATAACAAATGAACAGTGGCATAGCGGCTTCAAGCAGCACATGCTCCAGGGTGTCAGGGGTCCAGGTTTAGCTTAGCTGAGTTTTAGGCTTCAGGATCTCTCCAAAGACCCCAGGCGAAGTACTGGCCAGGGCAGGGATCCCAGTGGTAGGCTTGACTGGGACAAGCGCCATCTACAAGCCCGTAGATGTAGTTGGTGGCAGGTGGCAGTTCTTGGCCGCTATTGGACTACAGATCTCAGTTCCTTTCTGGCCAGAGGCAGCCCTCAGTTCCCTGCTGTGTGGGCCTCTCCATAGGGCAGCTCAGACTGGCGTTTGGGTGGGGCTTCACCTAAGAAGGGCAGGAGGTTGCCTGCAAGACAGAAGGCACAGCCTCAGGATGCATGCTCGCTGTGGACCAGAAGAAGCCACAGCCCACCCTCACCAGGGCTCAGGCATCCGCTGGTGGGGACCCGGGGGCCGTCTTCTCCATTTATGCACCTTGTTATGACTTACCATTACCCTCTCGGGGCTCGGCGTCTGGCCGTCCGGCTCCCTGCAGGCTGCTCCACCCAGCCCAGCCCCTGTCGGGGGCAGACGTTGGGTGCCCGGCCCCTATAATGAGGTGCCCAAGTAGACACCAAAACCACAAAGAGAACGAGTCCTGCAGGTCCAGTGGGAGCATCCCTGTATAAGCCATGAGGAAACTGAGACCCAGGTTGGAGAAGTCAGTGCCACTTCCCAGCCAGGCGCCTGCAGGCCACATCCCAGACACAGAAGTGCCTGCCTTGCTTCCTCCGCCTCCCCTGGAAGCTGGGACCCGCCATCCCTCCTGCAGAGCCCCGGGCAGGGGATCTGGACATGGGGGAAGGTGTTGAAACCTGAAGAAAGGAGGAGTGGGGCGGGGGAGAGGAAGGGAGCAGGAAGTAGGAGGCAGAGGGCCCAGCCCTGCTGAGGCCTGGAGCACCGAGAGGAGTGAGTTGGAGCCTGGGAGGAAGCCCGGAGGGGCTCATGGAACATTCCAATCATGGAGCAGGTGGGCTGCGCCTCGGCCCTCCTGGTGGCTTCAGACCCTGCCCTTGGGTGGGACGGGTTACAGGAACAGGCATTCCATGACCTGCCTTCAGGAAGGCCCCGTTCAGGGCAGGGCTTGATGGATCTGCCACAGGCAGGTCTGGGCGGTGACAGCAGTGACAAGGCCCGTCCTCTCCCTGCCTCCCCTCCTCCCCTCTCCTCACTGTTCCTCTGCTCTCTATACCCGGTTTGCCTCATGGCCTCTGCCCGGGCTGTGCCCGCTGCCTTGCCAGCTCCTTCCCATCTTCTTCCATTGACATGTGGCTCACACTGGAGCCTGCCCGCCTGGAACCAGCTCCATCCCTCCCCAGGTTTTTGTTGTGTTTTTATTTTTTAGAGCAGTTGTAGGTTTACAGACAAATCATGCAGAAAGTACCGAGTTCCCATATACTCCCCAACACCCACAGAATTTTCTCTGTTGTTAGCACTTTGCATTAGTGTGGCATGCTCGTTACAATTGACAGACCAATATTGCTATAATTCCATCGTTAACTAAAGCCTGTGGTTTCCATGAGTGTGTGTGTGTGTGTTATCCAGTTCTGTGGATTTAACTCCCAGGGTTTTGCTGTGCATCCTCAAGAAAGTGACCTGACCTTTCTGAGCCTTGGCTTCCATCTCAGGGGTGATCAGAGCACCTACCTCCTGGGTTGTTGGGGAGTAAATGAATTAAAATATATCAAATGCAGCAAACAGTGCTAGTCACACATCGCAAGCACAATGCACGGTGGCTTCTGGGCTTCTGCAGTGGCGTTCCTGCCTCTCTGTGGCTGAGAAGGGCGAATACTGGCTCCCAAAGCTACCGGCAGGGTCAGAATTGGTGCCAGGGCCCAAGGCTGGCAGGGTTGGGGCCCCTGACCCTATGTCTTCATAACTCCCAGGGGCCCCTGGAGAGGAGAGGCAGATGCTGGTGCTGGCCGTCCTGCCTCCCCTGAGCTGTGATGGCAGAGAAAGACACAATCGCTGCCCTCATAGGGCTCAGACCTCCATGGGGGCAGACACTGGGGGAGTGAAGATATAAAAGAGAAGGAGGGGACGGGCAATGGTGGCACAGTGGCAGAGTTCTTGCCTGCCATGTCGGAGACCCTGGTTTGATTCCCAGTGCCTACCCATGCAAAAAAAGAGAGAGAGAGAAAGAGAGAGAGAAGGAAGGAGGCACAGAGCATGATATATAAAAGGGGCAGAGAGAGGGGTATGGGAACCAGCCTTAGCCGAGGTAATCATGGAGGGCTTCTCTGAGAAGGTGACATTTGCTCTAGACCTAATTGATGAAGAGGAAACAGAGAAGAAGGTCCTAGGCAGTGGCTAGGCAGTGGCAACCACCCATGCAAAGGCCCTGAGGCAGGACTGGGCCTGGCGAGTTGAAGAAACAGTGAGGAGGCCTGTGGTACTAGATTGGATGGAGCGAGGGGGAGAGCAGGAGGAAAGGAGGGCAGGGAAGTGTCATCCATCTGGTCACTTGTTCCTTAAACACTTGTGGGCCTCTGATACCACTGAATGCCAGGGACACAGAGGTGAGAGAGACAGTTCAGTGGGAGTCCCCTGGGGAGGGTCGACATTAGGTCATCGCCCAGGGCTCACAGCAGTTATGAAATGTGCTGTACAGGAAAGGGCTGTGTGCTAAGCGAGTGGCAAGGGCCACCCCCCCTCTGAGAGTTTCCCTGCATGAAAGGCAGCTGCTTGCCCTCCATGTCTGTGCACTGGGTAGCCATGCCAAGACCCTAGATGTATCAGCTACCTGTTGCTGCGTAACAAATTACCCCAAAACCTAGCAGCTAAGACAGTAATGAACATTTGTCATGCCATATGGTTTCACAGGGTCAGGAATCCAGGGACAGCATGGCTGGGTGTCTCCTGCTTGGGGTTTCTCACAAGGGTATGGTCAGGTTGTCATTGGGCCTACAGTGTCACAGGGCTCGGCAGGGGACCCCTGGAGGGGCTGCTTTCAGGGCAGTTGGCCCACAATCCTGGGGGCTGGAGGCCTCAGTCCTCCACCTCGTGGGCCCCTCCTCAGCGGCTGCTCCTTCTGGAGCGAGCGGCCTGGAGCAGGTGGGAGTAGCTGCACCTTTTAGGACGTAACCTCGAAAGTCTTGCTCGTGCTTCTGCTGTGTTCTCTTGGTCACACCGACCAGCGTTGACAATGTTGTATGGGGTGGACTGAGCAAGGGGGAGCAGACCAGGAGGCAGGGACCCCGAGGCTGCCTTGGAGGCTGGCTGCCCTCTTAGGCATCCCTTTCCTTGCCTGTGAAACGGGGCGATTGTAGTCTTGGCCCCAATGGCAGCAGCAAGGATGAGCGAGGGCCCCCCAGGAGTTAAGCATCTGGGGCCTGCCTGGCCCAGAGCACCCCCAGCAGGCAGGGGCTCTCATCCACTCTCTGGGGCCCTGGCCTGGGTGGTCCCAGCTTGCTGCAGTTCCTGCCTGCCTTGACCTTGGTGCAAAACAAGACCAGCCTTTTCTCCTAGGGTTCTGGGGCCCTGCGCCCTCTCTTTGAGGAAAGGCAGCCCCCATTTGGAAATTCGGCCTGGACCGTTGTCAGAGCCTGGAGAGATCAGTGCTTCCCTGATTACCAGCCCTAGGCCAGGGAGGAGGCTCCCCAGGGCCACTGCACCCTGCCCAAGGCGCCCGAGAATAAATAAGTCCCCGGGAGGGAAACGGGGGCCTTGGAAGGTTGCACGTAGGTAGCGTGTGATACCCAGGTGCCACCCCGGGAGTTCCTGTCCCTGGAGGGGTACCAGTCCACCAGCTATGTCAGAGCGTGGCCCCTTCCTGTCACGGAGGCTCGTGGCTACCACTCACCCCACCCCCTATGCCTGGCATTGGCGCCAGGACTTTCCCGGAAAGCCTCCGCATCCCGTCCCAGGCAGGGCACCTTGGGTGGGAGGCCCTGCACCCAACTCCTTGGCAGCCCAGCCCACTGGGGTTGGGTCAGGACCCGACTCGTGGCCCAGGGGCCTGCCCCAGAACTTCATGTTAGAAAGAGCGGTTCTCACTCCACCTCCACGACGAGGGGCGCCTGCCTGGGGGGCCCACAAGGAGGACAGCAATGCTGGAAGGTGGGGAGACAAGGTCCTCCCCACCCCTTGAACCAGCCATACTTGAAGCCCATTCCCCCCAACCTCAGTTACACTGAGGGGTCAGCAAGCTTTCTCTGCAAAGAGCCAGAGAGTAAATATTTTCTGCTTTGTGGACCAGGCGGTCTCTTTTGCAACCACCCAACCCATTGTAGCATGAGAGCAGCCACAGACAGCGTGACATCATGTGGATGGAGCTGTGCACCAATAAAACTTTATTTATAAAAACAGGCAGTGGGAGGGTGCATGGGTGGTTCACTGGTAGAATGCGGGAGGTTCGATTCCCAGACCATGCACCACTCCCACCCCCCAAAAAAGAAGAAAAACAGGCAGTGGGCCAGATCTGGCCTGTGGGCCATGGTTTCCCAGTTCCTGAGTTCTGTAAAAAAAAAAAAAAAATACACCACTAACCCACTCTGTCATTTTTGTTTTTTGTAAAGCAGCGAGTTGGGGGTTCTAGCGCAACAAAAACTGGGAATACCCCTTTTTCCAGGCATCAGTTTCCCCTCCAGAGAAGAGAGGAGGGACAGGCCTGCAGGCTTGCTGAGTGCTCAGCCCCTAGTCCCAGCCTGCCAGGGAGCTTGCTGATCTCTTAACTTCCTCCTGAGGTTTTCTGTGGGGGCGGGCCTCCCTAAAGTACAGCTCCTCCAGGCAGCCCTCTGGGGTTTCTCACTCAGCTGATACTAAGCCTGTGGAGGAAAACCAGGGAGACACCATGGAACCCAGCCTACCCTGCTGGCTGGAGGGAAAGGTGCTGGAAGCAGGAGAGGGCAGCGCCAGGCCTCCTAGGGTGGGGAATTTGGGGGCATTTGCCAGGCAAAGAGGAGGTGGGGGTGCAGGCGGCAGAAGCAGCAGGCCCTATGCCCAATATAGGGCCCTGAGAGAAGACCTTCAGGCTAGAGTATGGGGTGCCAGAAGGCGGGGTGGTGCTAGAGGGACTGGAGGGGTTGGCAGGGATCAGGGCAGCTAACCTTTAACCCCAGGAGCCTTGAGAAGCCCTTGAAGCTTTGCAGCTAGGTGGGTGACATGGGTGGGCTTTTTGTTTGGAAAATGCCCTGTGGTTATGGCCTGGGGACCAACTGGGGGTGGGTGGGAGCCAAGGTGAGCTCTTCCCTGCCACCCCCAGCCTCTGGCCCTGTGGAGCATGGGTCTTGGGGAAGGTGA
>PVIY010056445.1:0-13299 GCA_004026745.1 Myrmecophaga tridactyla | reverse complement strand
TTCCTTCCTTCTCTCCCTCCCTCCCTCCCTCCCTCCCTCTCTCTCTCTCTCTCTTTCTTTCTTTCTTTCTTTCTTTCTTTCTTTCTTTCTTCCTTCCTTCCTTCCCTCCAGCTAATGGTTTAATTTGTTATATGGACACTGGCATGATATAAGAAGGTAATGGGTAACAAGACCTACAGGACATTCCTCTATTGCAACACCCCTAAAGCTGTCACCTTGGACTACTGAGAGGCCTGGGGAAGCAGTGGGCAGGGTCAGGTTTTCATCAATGCAAGCCCCAAATGGATCCCTGAATTCTGTAACGTTGGAAGGTCTGCTCACCAAGAGAATACACCAAGAGCTTTCTCTGATTGGCCAAGAGCTTTGATGCATAAGGTCTTATTTGATTGCTACCCACTGCAAATGGCTGCTTTGACTTGTCTAGGTGGAATTGGGTTCTTTATATGCCCCTCTCCTGACGTCTGTTTAAAGCCATTGAGCCATTTGGCATTTCTCAGACCCACTAAGCCTCTTCTAAAACCAACCAAGTGCCTGCCTGCCTGCTCTGATGACTTCCCCTAAATGTCGTCCACTCCTGCGAGTCAGTGCTGAGGTTCTTCTCACCAGCACAAACCAGCTTCAGGGTTCAGAGTCTCTCTTCCCATGGAATCATGAAAAGGATTCAGAAACCCTGATTTTCCATGGTTATAAAAACCTGGAAAGAGAAATTGAAAATCTGAGTATGTTTTCTATAGTCCTTCATTCTCTGATTTGAATTTAATTGTTTTGACTCTTAAAGTACAATTTTTTAAAAGTTAGGATACTCAAAGTTAAAAACCTCTCACTTCCTATAACTCTATCCACAGGATAGGGGATCAAGTTACACATGCCTTCCTCTTCTCACAAGGAGAGCAACTGCACTGTCTAGGGTCAGCAGGGCCCCCTAGTGGTAGGCTAGTAAGAGACTCAGCTGACCCTTTTCTCTTCCATAGAGGGACCTTCAAACCAGCCAACAGTGGACCGGGCAGGACAGGCCCGTGTGGCCGGGCTGCTGTCAACCTTCTGAGCATCATCCCTGGCTCCCCCACCACCTCAGAGAGTCACCACGTAGCTAAACAGTAGGCACACTCCTCTTTAAACCCCATCTGGGCCACTTCTCTTTTCTACTCTCAATTACTGGCTTCAGGAGCAAGGACAGTTCTTTCCATTTGTGAAGCACACACGTGGGGCTCCAAACACAGTGCCAGCAGTGCGCCCATGCCAGGGCAGACGAGCAGAGAGGCCTCGGTGTGAAGCAAGGCAGAGGCAACTGGCATCTTCACCCCTCAGTGGCCTCCGAGGGTCCCAGGTATCTTCAGATGACCCCTCTGCCCCGACCACTCCATTTAACACTGAAGCTGCCTTCCCACCTCACCTTCCTGTTTTCCAAGGCACTTGTCATGAAACACTCTGCAGCTTCCTTGCTCTTCACGTCTGGTTCTCCCCCACCTCCTGCAGAGGCCCACTTCCCAAGGGCCGGGGGCTTTGTGTTTTCTGTTCCCGGCTACTTCCTCTGTACCTGGAACTCTCCTCTACAGAGTAAGGATTCAAAACATGTGCCGAGTGTCCCTGGAGGTCCTGGAGCTGAGAGGACACCACCGCCCTCCCAGAGCTCATCGCTCTGCAGTGCGTGGCTGACCCACATCCACCCAGGGGGCCACAGTGGCCCTGACCCTTGCCTGGGGCTCTCTGATTGGCCAAGATCTCTGTCGCACAAGGTCTTATTCAATCCCCACAGCAAACTCCTGAGGGGGGAAGAGAAGTCAAGCTCATGAGACTTGAGTTTGGAAAATTTGGGTCTAGGCCAAGGCTCAGCCACAAGGCCTGGAAGTCTCCACGAGCCTTAGTCTCCCTTTCTGAGAAATGGGCAGATGACACTGCTACTGCCCTTTCTGGAGGGTGTGCGTGTGGCCTAAGGGATGAGTGTGTGGCCTGGGAGACACGTGAGCGGAGACGCTCTTGAATCTGTTACAAAGTTTGACATGTGGAAACCGTGAGCATCTGAACGGTGTCTGCTAATGTGGCCAAGTCAGAAAAAACCCTGAAAAACAAAGACCTGCTGTTTCCCCTTTAAAGTGTCATTGCTTTCACTGCCTTCAGACTTGTTTTCATTGCTCGGCTGATATTTGGGTCTCATGATGAGTAGATGATCATTAATTCCGACCCTAATATAGCCCCGCGTTTCTCCTGCTTTTTACTCCCACGCCAGCTTTTTGGAACAAGCGACCACACAGACTGCTTCAAACTGTGGACGCCTCACTTCCAAATCGTTAATAAAGATGCCAAGTGGGTTGAGCAAATGTCAGGGTGATCTCTGATGTCACGGAGAAGGAAAAAGCTCTCGTTAAATATTTGAAATGTTGAATGAATATACTAATTAAATACACAGGGAAACACAAACTTGCTCAGAACAGTTCTCTCCTCCCTGCCATCAAGTAAACAGATTATTTTCTTGTCTCTGTGAACCCTAATTCCATCAAAATAATCCTGCTGGAGGCACCAGCCACTTCCAGAAGAGATACCTCCCACCTGGCCTGCCCTGGCGAGTGTTGCCTTACAGGGTTTTGGACACATCCCGGGAGTAACGCCTTGGCCTCAAAGGGTGGTGCCGGGGGCCCAAGAAGATGCCCAGTCCCTCACCCAGGACCCACTGGGGCTCTGAGCCTCACGATTAACCTGGCTCGACTCCCCTCCTGGTGGCCGGCGTGCCCTGGCCAAGAAGCTGCCTCTCTGTGACCGCACGTGCGCATTCCTGGCAGACCACGTGCCCATTCCTGGCAGACCATGTGCCCATTCCTGGCAGACCTCTGCTGTTGATTCTGCACTGCTAGCACAGGCCGGCAGGCGTGTGCACGACAGCTGGTGCTCCTCAACGCACGATGTCACCTGCGCAGAGGCACCCCTGGAACCAGCTGGCACTCTGCTCCCCTGAGCCTGGACTTTACACACCCTTCATCACTCTGCAAATGTTTTCCGGAGTCTTTGCAAATCATCTCCCCAGCTTCCTTTTCTCCTCATGGAAAAGCCACCGCTTCTCTCCCTGGACTATTTCCTCTGGACACTATGTGTCTCCCAAGATGACACTGTCTTTCCCTCTCTCTTGCTCTGCTCTTGTCCCATTGGGAATCTTTATTTCTCTCTTGCAGATTTGGCATTTCAGGGTGGGCCTCGAAGTCCATCCACCTGGTCCTGGACCCCTTCAACGGGACAGTCCTGTTCAGACACCTTCAGCACAGCTGGAATGATCTTCCTGGGGGCCTGGGGGGACGGGAGAAAGTGAGCTCCCTAACATGGGCTCAGCTGTCAAGCCCTATTTGACTATTCAGGTGCATCTGTGACTCACAGAGGGGCACGTAGACCCTGCAGCACCTGCCCGAGGCTGGGGTTTGGCCGGCAGGAGGGATACTGTGGATCCAATAGTGACTGAAGCGGCTTCCAGGGCAAGTTTTGGGAATGGACAATAAGCAAAGACACTGGTTTGAACTTCATGTGCTGACTCAGTGCGTCACGTAGCATCTGCTGATGTTGTCCCATGTCCCATGAGGATGGCTGCTGCTCCACTTGCCTACCCTTTGGCTTCACGGATCACCAGCTGGACGCTTGGGATATCTCATCCTTCCAACCCCCTCCAAGGCAGGGATGAGGGTCAACCTCATTTGGGACATGCAGCCTTAGGAAGAACAAGGCATTTTTTTGAAGACCCATGGCAAAGTGACATCAGAGTCCACATTTGGAGATGCACTATCTGATCCTACATTCGTAGCCCTGTGCTGGGGTAGGGACGACACCTTAATTCAGGGTGGTCTCAGGGTTTCTCTCTCCTTGTTTCCCGTTTATATTCTAGGCAAATGAATATTTTCTTTCCACTGAACCAGCTTTTACTGATGGTGCTGGTCCCCAGGGCTGTGTGATGCCAAGTCCCTAAATATGAACTGTGTCAAAGTTTCAACAAATGATGCTAACGTACAGAAAAACAGCCCAGCCATTGGAGATGGCTCTCCATTAGTTGAGTGGTCTCTCTTCGTATAGATTAATTAACTGTGCAATTATGCTTTTTTTGCTGTTCAATTTGTTCTCAAAATTGTTTCCATTGTAATGGTATTTCTAAAAGGTTCGACAGAGGTGCAATCTATATAAAGATGTCTGTGAAGTTAGCACCTTGGGTGTCTGTTGTAAGTGGGGTTGGGGAGGGGCCCATGGCGGGGCGGAGGGGGGCAGGGAGAGCCGAGTCCGTGGAAAACTGTAGCTCTCTGCTGGTGTGAGGTGCCCCGGGTGCTGGAGGACAGAAGAGGCAAGGACGAAGGACACGGCCGGAGCAGCCTCCCGTGTGCATCACCAGTCAGCCTTTTTATGACATTCCCCAGCCTAGGCAGCCTGCTTTGGATTCCTTGCCTTCACTTTGGCTGCACCTTAGTTGTGGGGTACAGTCCCTGGTCAGCTTGGATTGAACCCCACTTTGTTAAGCAAGGAGGTGCCCCATAGCAAGTGAGATCAACGAGCCCCGCAGCTTCTCCCGAGGCTGCACACACGCTCTACGGAGCCCACTCCCTGACCCCCACGTCGATGCAGTGAGCAGATGCCCTCAGCCCCGTTTACAGAGGGGGAGTCGGGCTCAGGGACCTGCCTGCCTGGCATGGAGCAGGGCTGGGATGTGAGCTCAGGCCTGTCGGTTGTCACATCCAAGTTCTTACCGTGAAAGGCACTTCTCTGGCACACACAGTCAGGTCAGAGGTTTCACGTTAGTCTTTGAAAAAACATGTGCCTCGAAAGCAGACCTCCCCGCTGTTTGACTGCATCAAACCATCTGTGTCGTCCAAGCTGACACACAGTTCTATCCCGTTGTCCTGAGCAGGTTCAATGCCATGACTGGGAGGCCTGGGTAGGGGGTCCCGGGCCCTCGGGGGACCACCGAGCCTGCGCCATTTTCATTTCTGCAGCTCACACCCTCGTCTCTGGTTCCTTCTACTCACATGTAGTGATTGTCCACCAGAGGTGCTCTGCCCTGCAGGGGACATCTGGCCATGCCTGAGGACAGTTTTGGAGGTGGCTGGGGGGAGTTGGGGTGCACCCCTGGCTTCTCACGGGGAAGAACAGGGATGCTGCTGAACACCCTGCAAAGCGCAGGCCAGGACCCCACAAGGATCTGGCCCCACATTTGACAGTGTCGAGGCTGAGGAACTGGCACCGGGGGAAGCCGCCCCTGCCACCCAGGAGCTCGTCCCACACAGAGCGCTAAGCCCGTCTTCATGGCAGGCCCGAGGACCGCTCCCCACGCCACCCGTGGCAGGCGGCCCTGGACCCTTTCCATCTCACCGCTAGTCTCCTGGGCATGGGCCACCTGTTGACAGGTGGGTTTTGGATGGGTGTGGCTAGACGCCATCATAGCCTGATGTCAGTTTTTCAAATTCCAACTCTAGAAAAGTCCTCATTCTCTGCACCTAGAATGTGCCTGACGATTGGTGCCTCTTTGTTTTCAGCAAGCTTAACTGCCCCGGTGGCTGTCCAGCACTCTCTTCTTCTTTTTTTTTTTTTTAACATGGGCAGGCACCGGGAATAGAACCCGGGTCCTTGGGCATTGCAGGCAAGCATTCTTACCTGCTGAGCCACCGTAGCCCGCCCGCATTCTCTTCTTTTTGAGGTAAGAGGGTGGCCCGAGAACTTGAAGCCCAGTGACAGCCTGAGGTCATTTGGGCAAACATATATTTTCTGTACACAAATCAGCTGAGGGGCGTGTGTTAAATGCAGCACGAACGCCCCCAGGAAGTTTCTTCCAACCAATTATGTATTTTGTAATTATGGTAATGAACACCACAATCGTGTTCTGCCTTTTCTTGCTTCCACTGCTGCTTGATAGACTCCTGGCTTTCAACCAGTGCCAGGCCCTCGGGGGCTGATGCAGAGATCAGGCTTCCCCCAATAGGACGGGACTCAATTGTGAAACCCTATATCGATTGTCACAATTAACAACCAGCTGCAGAAAACCTGCAGAGCATGTTTTGATACGTGGCTGGGAATGTAGAGCTCTGGTGCGGAGCCTGTTTAATAATTCTAGTTTATATATTTGATCTATTTTTATTTTTAAATTAAATATCTACGCATATTAGGGATCTCCAGATAGACACACACACTTCATTTCAAAGAGGGTTTTCATCGGTGGCAAATTAAGTAAAATATAAAAGTAACAAATGTAAATAATATCAACAAGGCAAATTAAATATTAAAGCCATCTGATCTCAACGATGACATTTTACTTCCACAAAGGCCCTGAATGATAACCCACCCTTCCCAGCTCCACCCCCAGCTGTCTGGTACTGAGCACTGGCATAACAGTTCCCTCTGCAGCTGATGTTGGTTGTGTTTCTGCCAACCTGTGCAAGCCAGAGACGCTTGGCTGGCAGGGAAGGGCAGCAGGACCGGAAGCCCCGGGTGACAGATGTGGCCCCCAGCGACTCTGGAACTCTGACTGCATGGTATTTTAGGCAAATTAACCCGTCCCTCTCCCTTTCCCCTCACAATTCCTTATTAGTGTACTCGCTCGTGCACAGATGGAAATATGAACTTGACAATTCTGGGGACGAGCTTTGCAGCTAGCTGAAATGTTTCAATAGAGTTATGAACTTTCATTCCAGCCATTGTCTCTGACAGCAGAAGAGACAAGCTTGTGTTTGAGGAAGAGTTACAGAACGTCAAAGCCATCTTGACAGGGATGTTACTATGAGAAGAGGCAGCACAAAAAGAAACAATCTAGGGCAGGCCACGGTGGCTCAGCAGGCAGAGTTCTCACCTGTCGAGCCGGAGACCCCGGTTCGATTCCTGGTGCCTGCCCATGCAAAAACAAAACAAACAAACAAAAAACCAATGTAACACCTTGGCAGGCCAGGGGAGCCCCAGGGAAACCTAGACCCCAATCTGGAATTGTGGCTTATTAGGAATTTTCTTTCTTAAATACAAACTCCACCAGACGGTGTTTTTTCATGTTTTTTTTTTTTAATAGAAATTCCAGTTCACAAAGCTGACCTTTGACTAAAGAATTATCGACTGTGCTGTTTTAGGAAGTTACTAGAACAAATATTAATAGTGTGGTTAGAAAACAGAAACAGATGCTAAGAACTCCTTGAGCCCTTGGAAACAAGTACATTTAACCCAGAGAAATATCCAAAAGCCTCTAGAAGTGAGGGAGAGCAGCCAGACTGAGTGGAACTAAACCTGAGGCACAGTGGATGCCAAATCTTCCCATTCAGAGAAGGGTCTCCCCTCCTTCCTGGGGCTCACGCGGAGTGTGTCAGGAAAACAGGCTTGAAATTCCTGTTGGCTAGACCAGGTCAGAGTTCCTAGGGAGAAGGCTTCAATTGATATGTGGTTCTTATTTTAGCATATTAGGACCAGTCTCTGCTCTCAGATAAACAAACAAACATCACTCTCCAGGGTTCCTAGAAGGAACCAAAAGAAGCTGGATTCTAATGGAAGCATCTTTGATAACGAATTAGGAAACATGGAAAGCTTTACTCTAACCTTTACTCTCCATGCTATACTTTGTATGTAGTAAAGATTATAGACTATCATCCACCTATCCATTCATCCACCCATCTATTCTTCAGCCATCCATCATCCACCCACCCACCCATCCATCCACCTACCCACCCGTCCATCCACCCATCCATCCATCCATCCATCCACCCATCCATCTGTCCATCCATGCATCCATTGATCCATCCAACCATCCACCCACCCATCTATCCACCTACTCACCTGTCCACCTGCCCATCCATCTACCCACCCACCCATCCATCTACCCAGTCATTCTTTATACACCCACCCACCCATCTACCCACCCATCCATCACCCATCCATCCCTCCATCTTAGTAGTATCCTGGCCTAAGACTTTACACTCTACATCAATAGGCATCCCTTGGGACCTTTCATTTCTGAGAGGGATCCGAGAGAAGATGAGCACTGAGAGAAGGTGTGGTGACTGCCTGGCTCCCCTCGACTCTGTGCTGGTGTGAGTCACCCTTGCAGTTCCTCCTTCTACCAAAGGGGTCCAGACAAAGGTGGGCCCAGAGCCTTGGAAACACAGGAGGTGAGGTGCCGGGCCAGGCACTCCTCTGTAGTCACTTTCCAGTGCTGTGCCCCACCCGCCATGGTAGGTGCTGCACAGCAGTGTCCTCCTGCCTCCCTGCAAGTAGCTGCCCTTTGGCCCCCACGGTGAGGGCAGGGGTGGCCTGCTGTGAACACTGTGAGCTCGCTCTCGTCCAGTGTGCATGCACAACCTCAGGTGGACAATCCCACCTTGTCCAACAAAGCTCACAATCGTAACACACAGGGCAGATGACTTGGCACGTCCACAAACAGATACCAAAATCTAATGCTGGACTTGATCCCCTCTGGGACTTGGGACTAGACTAGACAAATGGGCTGGATCGGATTCAAGCAGATACCACCATGTTTTGGAAACCAAGCAAAGTGTTACCTCTGATTCGTTGTGACATATGGTCCAACACCAACAGTAAATTGCTAGTATTTTGTAAAACTTAGGTCTGTGGTGAATTCAGAGCTATAATCATCATTTTGCTTTTGGGTATCGTTTTGGGAATGAAAAACAGCCATTCAGATTAAAAAAATAAATTCTATGGTCTGGATACAACTTCCAGACATTTTTGAATTGATCAATGTTCTCCTTCCAATTCTGGAGAGACAGCAGGAAGCGGGAAGGAAAGACGAGAGGCAAGGAGGGTGACATGGAGGAATAGAGGTGGTGGACAAGAAAAAGAAGCAAAAGGAGACAACCTGTATGACCCCACTCTTGTCCCTTGGTGAGCGTCTGATCACTCTGCTGGAGACAGATGTCTGTCAGTCCACTCCACTGACAGACTTCACGTGATACGCTGATAAGGCACCTGACACAAAGGCAGAGATGGAGATGGAGGCTCTGTCCCCCCTCCAAACTGCCCCCATGAAAGGCTGCAGGTGGCCGGCCATCATTTGGGGGGTCTCCAAGGCCAGCTGCCTGGGCCCCCTCCCCGGCCCCATCACAGATGACTGCACTGACCCACCCAAGTACATGGGTCTTGAGGCCACTCCCTCCCCAACTTCTAATGGTTGACTGGCTTCATGCTCTTTGGGTCTCGAAGTCCTCCCCAGTTCCCCGTCCCCAAGGAGCGGCTGGGACGTGCTCCTGGACATGCAGTCCTGGGCACTCATGAGCGCTGGTCAATCCAACTGTCTTCCCTGAGACCAGCTCCCAAACCTCTGGAGCCAGGTCCCAACAACCATGCAGTGAGGACAGGCCATTTGTCAAGAGGCCAGTGCCACCTAATCCATTCAACCAAAACTGCAACTTGATAAACTTCCCAGGACCACCTTCTTCTCACAATCACCCCAGATTTAGAAATGGGAGATGCAGATGTCCTCATTTTCATTTACACTGATGTTACAGAAATCATTAATTTTGCTAACCCTCAAATCCCTCCATTAATAATTCCGATGCCTGTTGGGAAATGTGGAGCTGGCTGGGCCCCGACATACTTTTTCCTTAAGACACTACAAAGAGACTAGAGAAAATGCCCAAGCATGAATCACCAGAGAGCCAGAGGGCCGTATATTCAGCCTCAAAGTTTCCAACTACTTGCCATCCATTAATCTATTTTTTCTTTAAGAAATATTAATGCCAGAGACTTAGAAGTTCATAAATAAGCTGCACTTGAGCACTCTGAGGCTTAACTGATTATAAAGGCTTTTCATCATGGAAAACCGTGCACTTACAAAAAAAGCCACATGCAAAATATGTGAATAAATTCAAATGTACAGGAATCTGAAAGAGCCGAGAAGAACCATCTTCCACCAGGGACTCTTGGTGAAAGGGTGTCCACTGGTTCCTTCTGGGAACAGAGAGGGTTTGGAGTCCTCATCCTGCCATTGTCACTGAGCCCAGTAGCCGGGGTGAAGTACTTGGGGGTGCTGGCACCACTGGATGCCCGGGTCTGTTTAGGCAGCCCCTTCACCCCTTCCTTGGGGAGTCCGTGACGGGAGGTCCTGTTTCGTTTGTTCCTCCCTCAGCAAACTTTGAAAAACAGGCTCATTCTGGTCACCTTTGAAAACAAGCCCCCCACCCCTACCCCATCACTTTCTGTACACCGTGGCTTAGCACGGCACCCCCTTGCCATCAGCAGCTGCTTTGGGGACTCAGTCACGTCAGCAGTCACAGGGAACCTGAAACATTTCAGCTGCAGCAAATCTGTACCGGGGGAACCAACGAGCTCCCCCCACAGCTCCCCAAATTTGAACTCCATGGCTGTGGGGAGTGAGCCCCTGGAGGTGACAATGTCTGGGCAGCCCACAGCTCCCCGAGGGCACGGCGACCCCACACACCCACACATGGGTGAAGTTCAAGAGGCCCAGGTGCTGAGGGTCTGTCTGGCCAAACATTTCCCCATGAACATCGTTCCTCCCCTCTTCTTAATCTCTTGGAATTTATTATTTCCCTGGTAAATGACTATTACCAACACCAATGCAGAGGTGATGAAAAGAAATGCATGCTCAACACGGAGGCCAGCATGTTTCCAGGGAAATAGGAGGAGGTGAGGACACTGCTGCCCTGCCTGGAGGCTCTCACTTCGACTGGCACAGGCAAGTGGGTGCCAAGTCAGAGCCCTAATGAGGGGGAGCCGGCACCGTTTTGGGACGAGTTGCTCTGGATTTTGGGACGTGCCTCCTGTGCTCTGCCTGTTCCTATTTTTAAACCATTGCAGAGGTTTGCTTTGAAGCCCCCAGGGGAAGGCTGGAGGCCGTGGTGAGGAGACAGGAGTGGGAAATGGAGACAAACGGGGTGGGGGAGGGGGTGGGATGAAGAAAAACCCTTGTTCATACCAGGAGACGCTTGGAAGTGAGATGAGACGAAGGAAGAACCTCCAGGAAGCGTGAGCATGGAGGGCGTGGCGCGGGCCCCCTCTCCCCGTGTGAGCAGGGACCTTGGATCTGCACCTGTACTGGCCCTCCTGGAGGTCTCCCTGGATTTCACGTTCATTTTCTGCTTTGCACACAACCGGCGGGCAGTGGCAGACGTTTCCCAAGAGCTGAGTTCCTGGTGGAAGGAATTTGGCAAAAGAGATGGCCAAGGAACAGGTAGACCGATGGGGAGAATGGAGAGCCCCCTCAAATTCCCTACCTCACACCAAACGCAGAGGCAAAATCCTCGTAAAGTGCAGACCTGAATGCAGTATGCAAAACCATGTCATCAGCAGGAAAATAAGGAGACCATGCCTATGACTCAGGGGTAGGATGAGATTCTTTAAAAAGACCCAAGAAGGGTGCTCTGGTGGTTCAGTGGTAGAATGCTTCCCTTACATGCGGGAGACCCAGGTTTGATTCCTGGACCATGCACCCAACAACAACAACAACAACAAAGACCCAGGACAGTAAACCCTGCAGATGGTTTTTTTTTACTACATCAATGCAGGATTCCCGTTCAGTAAAGCTCATAACTGACAAAGGCCACCAGTGAGTATTAAGGTTGGTGATTTTCCATCTTACAAATCAACATTGTACATCACAGCCAAGAAATATTTACAAAGCCACAAGAAGAAGACAGGAAAAACGATTTTTTTTTTTTTGCAAAATGGCAGATGATATGAATGGAGGCTGCACAGACAGGGTAACTCAAATGGTAACCAAGTATGTAAAAAGATGCCCATTCTGAGAAGAGCTCGTTAAAGCAGAACGAGGCCACCCTCCACCCACAGGGCGAGAGATGAAAGAAGCGGACCTGGCTTAGCCACTGCTTTGCCTGTTTGCCATCCAGCTTTAATGGGGTGAAGACTTTTGAGTAATACACATGAGGGGACCCTGGGGTCTCCTGGAATTTCTGCAGTGGGGTTTCCTGTGTGCCTCAGTCCTTCCTCTCCTTCCTCTTTTCCTTTGGCCCCTGTCTTGGCCGCTCCAGCTGGAATTTAAACAGATTATTTCCAGGGCAGGGCCACCATAAAGCTCTTCTTTGGGCATCTGCTTTTCAGCTTGGGAAAGTGCTGCCCAGAGTACTCGCTATAAAACACACAATCTGAAGGCTGCAGGGCGCAGGGCTGAGATGGGCTTGCACTGCACCGTGCGGGCAAGCGAGGCCCGATGCACAGAAACGGAGGACAGCAAGCAAAGGACGCCGGTGGAGAAAAGCCCTGGAGCCGATTCTAAAGCAGAAAAAATAAGCCCTTTCAGAGGCTAGGTGCTGGGCTGTCCCCAGCAGTGCGGACTTACAAATCCAACCTTTGGAAACTCTAAAGCATGCCAGCACAGCTGGCTTTGACATGGAGACTAAGGAAAACAGAAGTTTTCCTCCCATATAATGACCGACTTGGGCTAATATGAAGCTGATCTGTGCATCCTGCAGATGTGACGTGTCCACTGTCGTCCCAAAGCCCGGGAGGGCGACCAGGCCGGGGATTCAGCAGGAGCTGCGCACACGGCTCAGGGCGCGGCGGCCATGCCCGGCCCTGCCCATGGGAGAGCGCGGCCGTGCAGCCCACGGGACGAGGCGGGTCTCAAAGCCAACGTCGTCACAGGGGCCCAGGACCCAGGAGCCAGGCCTGGCCTCGCCGCGGAACATGGACGCTACTCCGCTGTTCGGGAGGCCAAGGCCACGTGCGTCCCCCCATTTGGTCGAACCCATGGCAGCCTCGTCCGGAGACACCTCCAGGCATCCTCGGCCACGGCGCGGGCGTGCCGACCGCCACCAGCCCCGGTGTGCCCACTGCACGCGGGTGAGTGAGCTGCCCCCTGAGAGTGCGGCACCCGGGACGCTGGTCTGCAGAATCCCCGGGAAGATGGGTGAAGGCAAAGCAAGCCACAAGGGGCCACGTATCAATGTTCCTGCACCACAAAGCAAAACTGAAAACGCAAGAGAGAAACTGGCAGGGCTGAGCGCTGGGCAGCACCTCCACGTGCTGAGAGGGACGTGCTCACGCCGCTGGAGACCAGCCTGAGAGGCCTCCCGGCTCCCGGCTCCGGGATGAAGCTCGGCCTGGGGTCCCGGCGGCCCTGTGGCAGGCTTGGAGTCACACCCACCTGGGCTCCCGCGGTCCCACCTAGACAAGCAGCAGGCGGCTGCCGCCCGGGGAAGCCCTGTTTGGCTTGCGGCCACTGACAGACACGTGGCCTTTGCTTTCAGAATGACAGGTACAACTTGCAGTTGAACTGAAGCCACGTGGTAAATTTACTGATAGCCCTTTCTAGACAAAATCAAGATACCTCCCTCCCAACCTTATAGCTTAAAAATAAATTTACCCTTACAC
>PVIY010056444.1:0-13299 GCA_004026745.1 Myrmecophaga tridactyla | reverse complement strand
TCATGATCTAATTCTATGAAATGTCTTCATTGCAACAGACAGGCCAGCACTTGCCCAACCAGACAAACAGGTACCA
Source organism: Myrmecophaga tridactyla (assembly GCA_004026745.1). Taxonomy (NCBI): domain Eukaryota; kingdom Metazoa; phylum Chordata; class Mammalia; order Pilosa; family Myrmecophagidae; genus Myrmecophaga; species Myrmecophaga tridactyla. The sequence goes on along the minus strand of PVIY010056444.1, from coordinate 13,223 downwards.
CCACTTGGCCAAGTTGACACACGAACCTGACCATGACGATGATCTTAACTACTTGTTTTCTTGTTTGTTTTGGGAGGGGCTTTTCAGTTTGAGGAAGTTCTTTTCAATTTCTATTCCTTTGTTTTATTTTAATCATGAAAGGATATTGGATTTTGCCAAATGCTTTTTCTGTCTTTACTGAGATTACCTGTAGTTAATATGCCATGTGATTGCGTTCTTTATTCTATTATCATGATGTATTTATTACATTGACGCATAAATTACTGTACTTGAGTAGTCTTTCTTTGTGGCTGTCTGTGCTGGATAGATTATGCCATGTACTGGGCATGTTTTGAAGCTGGTTGAACCTTAATGTCAGATCTACAACCTCATTTCTGGGTAACAAGGTCTATACCAATTTTCGTCTCAGGTCCAAACCATGCTCTCTAAATTTTCTCAATCAGTCATAAAGGGGCTACTTTTAGTTCTAGATGACTGTCCTGTCCATTTCTTCTTTCACATAAAATTGGAGGAGAGAAATCTGTGTTTGATTATTTTCAAAATGTGTGAATTAGACATTCCCCATTGGCTATTAACCATGAACTAAGTAAGGTACAGTTTATTTTTTTCCTAGTTTCAGCCATAAGTCATTTGCTTGCCATTTAGGTCAAAATTAACAATGCATAGCTTAAATGTGATACTTAAGTAGTATCTCATTAAAACTGGCATTTCATTATGACTCATTGGGCAGATTTTATTAAGTTGAAAGATAACCTATCTTGAACAATTCAAAAATAAATCTTGAAGTCACAACATGCATTTCCATTTTTCAAAAACAGATATTTTCTGTATTAGTAAAATTAAAGCACTTTAAATTTAATATGAAATCAGATTTTGGCAGGCACTATATTAAATGTGTATTTCATTCCACTTAATTATTTCCGTAGTTTTCTTTAAACCCAAGTTATAAATTTGCATTGGTTTTATAATAATATTAAGCATACAATATTTTAAAGCCATGCTTCATGTTTATAGATATTAAACCATATTATAATCTACAATAAACTATAATGGTGGTTCTAAAAGATTTCTTTTTTCTTTTTAAGACAATTTTTTATACTAGTCAAATTTGTGAATCTGCTCTGAATAATTATATTACTTGATTGTACCTATATGTGTGGAATCATCCGACTCAGTAGTTAATTTTTTTTTTCCTATCTCTTATTTCTTCTGTTCTTTTGGTCACAGCACAAATTTGGAAGTCACTTTCCAGCTTCCCACCAATCCTTTATACTTACCCACAAATGTGTTCATGCATGTAATTTTTATACACATGAACACATCTTTGCTTTTTACTCTGTGTTCCTACATATTTTAACTTCTATAATACCACCAATATCAACTAATTTATTGTTGGCACTAACTTTTATTTTCCTTCTCGTATTGAGATTTCCTTGAGAACAGGAACCACATCTCATTTAGCTCTCTATTCTCAGTTCCCAATGTAGGAAGTAAATTATAATATCATTTGCTGGTTGTGGAATGAATGGGCTAAATGTGAAACCTAGGTTGCGTTGCTGTGACATAAAGTGCTAAAGATTGGCATTCCGAGATTTTTAAAATTCCGTATATTAAAGAATGTTTTGAAAATGCATTAAGAACAAATTCCACTTTAGGGTATATTAGGCATTTCATTTAACATAAAGCCAGAATTCTAATAAGGAGCTCATGCCCCTTTTTAAAAGTCAGTAAATGCTTTTTGAGAGCCAAAGAAAAGAATATGTAGAAATTCTCTTTATACTATTCATTATAATTGTTCAATGGTTTGCTATTAATTTCTTTTGTAGTAATGGTAAATCTAATTTCTATATTATAGATAAGTTAGTATTTCTAGTTTTCCATTTGCAACTCAGCATATTTCCTAAGTGATAGAACCTATCTTAAAGTAAAATATTATTCCTACTAATAAAGTCAACTCTAGTTACATGGTAATGCAATCAATATGTACATATTGATCCTCTGCTATGCATCAGATAATGAGAAAAGTACCAGGTACAAAAATGAAAGTTATATATTTTTGTGTTTCAGAAAAAACAAACAAGCAACTAACTGCAATAGGGTTATGATAGTAATATGCATATCAATCAGAAGCCATGGAATATTGGCCCAAGCACAGCCTGAGAGTACCAAGGACCATTTTATTGTTTTATTTTCTGTTTTAACCTGAATTAGACTGAAAGATATGAAGGGTTAACTAGACCAAGAGACATGAGGATGGGCATTGAATTTAAAAAAAAGAGAAAGAGCGAAACAGTGAAAGTGGTATGGTGAAGGAACTATAAGGGGCTATAGTTCCTTCTATGGAACTGTAGCTTCCATAGCTTCCATAGCTTCCAAATCTATGGCTGAGCTATAAGTTACTCTTAGTGGGAAAAAAATGATACAAAGGAAAGTTAGTTGGTGAGTAGGCTGAAAAGTGTCACCTCAAAAGGTACATATGCTCTAATTCCTAGAACGTGATTGTTACCTTACATGGCAAAAGGACTTGACATATGTGATTAAATTAAGGATCTTGAGATGGGGAGATTATCCTGGATATTCGGGTGGGCCCAGCACAATGGCATGTATTTTTCAATGACTCAAGCATAGGAATATTTGACACATGCAGAAGAGTACAAGTCAATGTATCTATGGAGGCAGAGTTTGGAGTGATGAAACCATAGACGAAGAAATGCTGGCAGCTACCAGAGATGGAAGAAGCAAGGAATGATTTCTCCCATAGAGTCTCTGGAGGAAATGTGGTGCTATCTACACCTGGATTCTGCTCCAAAGAAACTGAATTTAGACTTTTGCCCTCCAGAGCTGTAAGAGAATAAATTTCTATTGTTCTAAGCTACTAAATTTGTGGCAGTTTGTTACAACAGCCATAAGAAACTAATTAAATTACTAAGGGCTAAATTTGGCAACAGCTTACATGATAAGCAAGATAAGTTGTTCTTCAACTGCTAATTAATGAAACATTAAAAAAATAGGTCATTGTAACTATAAAAATTGAGTAGGTTACTAGTTATTTTCAATCCACAATGTCATTTTACTATCTTACTATACGTGCTCCTTAAAAACAAGGTACTTTATTGTCACCATTCTACCTATTGTATGTATTAACAGTTTGTTATGTGCTTGTGTGCTTTGATTCCTTTAAAAGACTGAATCTTTTTCTGGTCCATGCACTTCCCAAAGAAAAAAAAATTCAACAAATGGTGCTGCAATAATGGGATAGTTACATGGAAAAAAAATGAAATGTAATCCCCACCATACAGCATAGAAAAAAAAAGACTAAATCTTTAGTTTATTAGGGTATTTAACCCTTTGATAATTTTACCAAAACAACCCATGTGTCACAGAAAATAGGCACATAAGACATTGCATATTAATTTGTAATCCTGCTGAAGGTCAGCCATCCAATCCATGGGAATTCATAGAAACTTTGAAAAGTGTAGACTTTAAAGTAGAGTAATCAGTTAGTGTTAAAACTTCAAATTCAATTATGCAACATTTCCAGAATTTATTTTCCAATTCTTAGCAAGAGTGAATGAAGGGTGGATAAAGAAGAAAGAACTAGGATGCTGTATCATTTGCTGATAGTGGGTTAAAGTTAAAAGCATCTGGTTTACTCTCCCTATATTTGGCCAGACACATGATGTCAGAACAAAATGTCAAGGTTTTTGTTTCAGACACTCATCTATACATTTTTGCAGTTATACACAGTAATCTCTAAGGACTTTTCCAGTTCTAATTCTCCATTTTTCTCTAAAAGTAATATTCTTCTTCTTTTTGATGAAAAAAAGGCAGAATCAGATAACATTTTTAAAACAATACAGCTTCTCAGGAATGTTGACAAGGAGAAATGTACACTTGGGGCAACCAAGAATAAAGTGAATTGTGATATAACTGTCATTGCTCGTGTTATTTTTCATCAGCTCTGAGAATAATGTAAGATTTTGCCATATAAATTTGCCTCCCAAGAATATAAAAACTTAGTGGATATTTAGACATAGGATTTGATCGCTGCTAATCAGACAGATATCAAATTCCATTTCAGTGTTGTAGTTATTTAAAATCTATTTTATATACAGACTCTACCGCAGTGACAATAACCCATCATCTAAATATAATTGCTCTTGAAAATAAAACTAAGTGTGCAAACGTAGCTGGCTGAAATGTGCAAAACTGTCAACTTTCTAACAGTGATAAAAATAGTGCAGGAGGTCAATAACTTATCAATGCTGTGTCCAGGAATTTAAAACTTCATTCATTATAATTACATTTTCACATTTCCCTGTGTGCCATGGCAACCTGACTGGAAAGAGTGAAATAGAAAGTGTAGGTTTCATCAGCTCTATTTGCTCTAGACAAGGCTTAGTACAGGGCACTGAATATTTCACATTTAATACATATTCTTGATAATATTTGATGATTTTGCATCATCTTAATTTTTCTTCACACATATATTAAAATTGAATCATCTTTTTACTTGCCAGGGATAGTTTTGAGAAACACTTTTGTACATCAAGAATAAAGATCGTTACATATTTATAAGCTCAGAAAACTCCTTTAATTCTCATATTCTTTATGTAAACTTTGTATAGTATTATTTAGGTCATCAATAGCAACCATAGCAAAATTTTACAACTATCTGTAGAAAGGAATAATTTATCACTATGCATGTGATACTTCCCCTATACTATCAAATCTTTTAAAAAGAATGTAGAGTGACATTGTATTGTTTTGTGCATATTAAAGGTTTTAGGCAATTTCACACAATTTTTGCTTAAAATAAATGCAATTAATAAAATATTTGCTTAAAATATAACAAATATAAAATCTATATTTCTAATGTTTTAATAATCTATGTCAAATTTTCTAAATTAGTTTCTCGGTGCCTGCCCATGTGAAAAAAGATCCTAAATTAAATTAATAGAGGCATTATTTATAAAAAATAATGAATTTAATGAATGACTGTTAAAACAATAGAACTCCATGCTCTATATACATTTTATTTTGCAATAAAACCTCATATCTAAACTCAATATCTAAAACTCAGTATCTAAACTAATGTGTTAAACAATCATCTCACAATAATCTTTTTGAATATTCTTTTATTCTTTTTGTCAATGAAGTTTTACCTTGCAGTTAGTACATTTAAGCAAATAACTGCATGAATATATTTAGATTATCAAACCATCAAAATGAATGAAAGCATTAGGTGAATTGTATTGAATTGTAATTTTGTGCCTGTCACTTTAAATATATTATTCATTTAATATAAATATTATTTACCCCATCTGTCTGATTGAGAACTTGGACAAAAAAGAAATTGTGAGATTTGCCTACCATATAGGAAACTTTCTGATCCAACCATTTTGACACTAGCGATTCCAGCAACTGGGATTCATTTCAATTCTTATAACTGAGATAAGAAAGCGTATTTCTCACCTCACTTACTTGCAGAACAAGAGAACAATGGAGGAGGAGGATAAAAGTGTTGTACTGCCACAGACAGCATGTGTATATGAATCAAGTCGCCTGTCACAGGTACATCCCAAAGCACTTACCAATTCAATCAAAATATTTCACTCAAGGGTATTGGCAATTCTGATTCTGCTGATAAGCATGCAATGCTTACACCCTAGACACCAATAGCCCCTTTGAACCAAGTGAGGATATAAATCAGCAAGCAAATAAATGTTTTCAAAGCTTGTTTGAAATATAACCTCAATACTCAACAAAGCTATAAGAAACAAGAGCTTACATGGACCAGCCTGCTGAGCAGCAAACAGAGGGACAGGCTTTTTACAACTAAGACTTTGATCTGACCCTGGGTTTAATAAGCAATCACAGTGTCAGTTGCTGCAAACTATAGCACTAGCTACCAAGGGAAAAAAAAAATCACCCCATGCATTATATCTTTCTGTAAAGTTGAATATAGCCATAAATGATAGCTCATAATTATTTAGGTAAGGACATACCACCAAAGCATATGTGCCTTTATGTGTTTGTGTAATATTCCAAACAGTGATTCTGCTCTTTTATAAACATGTACTCAACCAAAAAAACATGATGATTTAAGAGAATAATTGTTGGAAAACAAGGTAATAGGAGTCAGTTTGAGAATTTATTAAATTTTGTGACAGTTTTTGAATTACATACCAATGTCAACAGTAAGAAAGAGAAAGTCATATATTAGAATGTGTGGTGGTGGCAATGTAAAATATTACTGCCTTTAATATTGGGTGACAGGAAGCTATATCAACCCTTCCTTATGCTTTCAACCCAAATTTCCCATTTGTTAGAAACATATCAGTCTGGCAGCTACTAAAACTGATCCATTGCTTTGCTCGCAGTATCCCTACTGAAAACCATTCATTGAACTGCCAGATGTACACTTACGCCATCTTTATTTACCATATTTATGATTTTTATTACTAACCAGCACTACACTAAATTTGTCTCCAAAGGACACCACACCAAAAAATGATCACAAAGAAAAACAAACATTGTGATGCAAATTTGTATTGATAAAAGTTTGCAAGAATAATAAAATCATGCTGATGAGATTAATTAAATTTTGAATCACAATTTTCAGAGAGCAGATCACGAAAATAATTATTTTAATTTCCAAGGAAATTTCTGGGAAACCTGCTTTGGGGTATCCAGATACCATAGCTGAGATGAGCATGCTGGAGAGGCCTTCTAATCAGCTATCAACAGAGCTGCCAGCTGTTAGCACAGACTGCCAGCCATGTGAGCCAGCAGTTTTGGACATTCAGCATGTATAATTGCAGAGGCCTGAAAGCACAGTGACATTTAATCGCAACTGCATGTGTGATTCCAAACAAAAAATCCAGTCAAACCCTTCTAATTCCCTGCACCCCACCCCCCAAATCATCCATAAAACGAAATGTTGGTTTAAACCCCTTAGATTTGGTGTGATTTGTTATCGAGCAATAGTAAATGGAAAAACCTCCTTAGGAAATCATTTTAATTGTACCAAAACCACTGATACTGATTTGAACTATGTCTGAGTTCTTGGAGGTAAAAGAGGAAAGAATATCTAGGAGGATATTTTGATGTGAAGAATTTTCTTTAATGGAAGTTGGATGTCTGAGGGAGGAATTGTGAATGACTGTCATTCTTATATCTTAGCAATTCCAGCTTAGGTAATTGCATATACTAACTTAAATAATAAGAATGAAACACAAGAAATAAGTCTAATGGTGCTCCATTTTGTCAAATAAACCAACAAATAATGACAGAACCAACAGGGTTTGCCTTGTGCAAGAATTTTATAGAAACTCAAAATTTTATGATGAATCATAGTAAATAGGGAAATAGTTCACTATGTTTATAGTGTTAAGGAACAAAAAAGAGAGACGCACAAAGTCTAAGGTGGACATAGAGAAAGAAAGCTGTATCTGACTGTACAGTCAAAGAAAACTTACAGACGACACAGGCTCTGAGCTTTTAAGGATGAATAAAGTTTAGCTGGTGAAGCAGGTGAAAGTCATTCCAAGCAGGATGCACACAGCATTCACAAGCACATTGACCTAGGAAAGCAGAGCAAACTCTAAGAAGAGTTATTGAAACCTGCAGTTTGCTTGGCGGCAGATGAAACTAAAGATGTCATCATAGGCAGATCGTGGATGCATTGTGTACATGAAAATTGTGGTCTTTTTTTTTTTTTTCCTAAAAGCTCTCGAAATGCTGTGAAGGATTTTTAAGGTGGGTGGGGATGATGTAACTACATTGTGTTTGAATGGAGGCCAGACTGGAGGTGGGGAGACCATTTAAGTGGCTGAAGGAAAAATGTAGGTAAGAAAAAATCACTATGTTGGCTTTAAGTTTAAGGAAATGAAGAAACTGTGAAAAATGTAAATAACGTAGAATCAGTACTCTTCCATAGCTTATTGGATACGTGGGGTGGGGGTGGGGGGTTGTGGAGCAGAATAAGGGTGAGGGAGAGGATAGCATGAGGTTACCACTGGGCTCTGCCTAAGTCTGTCCATGCTGTTTGCTACGATGGGGAAGGGAAGGAGAGACCACATCCCCTGGTAGCCTGAATCTTATTAGTCTCCCTCTTAATTTGAGACCGTGTTTTAGCTGAAATATATTACGTTTGCTTTGAGCTGCAGTATGTACATCTGCATATAGTATTTTGATTTTAAAATGGAGAAAATAAAGGTCCTTTTGTAGTAGTCTGAAAGTGTTCTGACGTGAAAATGTTTGCTCTGGCACAAGTTGCTAGGTTTATTTTTCTTTATCTTAATGAAAGTCTTATAATCCCCCCTCACCAATGAAACTTCAACCCACTGTTAGTTTCACACTTCTGAATGTATCTAATGGACCACTTCTTTGATTGTCCCACACCTTCTATTGAAAGATGTCCATGCTGACAATTTAGATCAAAGATATCTAAACTGTTACCATGCGGGGCAGCAGAATGTGTCTTGAAAAAGACTCAAGAAGCATAAAGCATAGAGGAAAAGATAATTAATTTGACCACATTAAAATTAATAAATTCTCTATGAGTTTGAACAAAGTGAAGAGACAAACCACATATTGTGAAAATAGCATTTGCCATGCATAAAACTGGCAAAAAATTTTAAGCCAAATACTACCAGCCCCATTCAATGTGGGCATACATAAAAAACAAGCAAGAACAAAAAACAGTGCAAGGGTAGTTCAGTGGTAGAGTTCTCACATTCCATGCGGGAGACCCGGATTTGATGCCCAGTCCATGTACCTCCCCAAAAAACAAACAAATACAAGCCAAACAAAAATTCAACAAATGGTTTTCAATAACGGGATACTCACGTGGAAAAAGAATGAAATGTGACCCCTGCCATACAGCATACAAAAAAGCCCCACAAAAATGCTAGCAGTTAACATAAGAGAAACAGAGAGATCAATAAAAACATATAAAGATCAGGAATTTCCCTAATAATCAAGGAAATGTGAGATAAAATAACTTGAGAAACTGTTCGCTCATCATTTGTATAAAAACTTTAAAATCTAAAAATAATTTTCATCTAGCTGAAGGTTATTTTTATCTATTATATAAGATGACGTAATTTTGTTTGCATTCAACTGGATATTCAACTGTGTAGAATATATTTATTCGTTAGTCATTATCTTGATATTGACTACTAATGATAACTTCTAAATCCTTTAGTCAGATATACACATACACAAACTTACATGATCTAGATTTTCTATTGCATGATATATTGTTTATTCCCTCAAGTATCAGTTGTCTTAAATACATCTGCATTTTGTAAAGTTTTAATTTCATTTCCTGCCAACTTTTATTCTTCATTCATCTTAAAAACATTTCCAAACTATTTTCAAATGAGTATTCTAACCAGTTTATCAAAATTTGTGAAAAAGTTCATAGTAATTGTGATGAAAATAGCAGGGACATTGTTTGAGCATTTTGTCCCATCATCTACAATAGCATCAACTTTCATGAAATTAATACACCAATCTTATTAGCACCAAATAAACTACAACTTCTTTACCTTAAAATAAATAAAAGTACCCTAATCCCACATTCTCTTAATTATTGATCTATTTATTTACAGTTTGGCATGACAAATTCTTTGAAAGAAGAGTCCATGTTTATTTTTCTTCTTTTCCTTCTTTCTCTGGAACAATTCCAATTAAGCACTTGTACATGGAAGTTTATTGAAGGAACTTTTTTGAAGAATAATAAACAACAAGAAATTAATACATCTAATATTCATTCTATATCTTCATATAATTTCACCTATCTGCAGTTTTTGATATAGATGATAATTTTCTTCTTCCTGAAGTCATTTCTTTTCCTGCTTTCCAGGACATCAGACTCTATTTTTCTACTTCACTAGTTTGTTAGTGTCTCCTGATCTTCCTGTTCTTTAAATATTGAAGTATTGAAGTCTTAGGATTTCTTCTATTGTCTATGCATTTCATCAAATCTCAAGGCTTTAAGAACTATCTATAAAGCCAGAGTTCCCAAATTTATATCTTTGGGTGAACATTTCCCTTCCATACCAGATTCACTTATCAATATGCAATAACATCTTTAAGTAGATATTTAATAAACATCTCAAATTAAAACTCTCAAAAGCCTGAGACATGCCCCAACTGCTCAATCAGATTTTCCTTCAATTTTATTCATCTCAAGAAATGACAACTCCATTTATTTCTAGTTGCATGGGCCAAAACTTTGTTGTCTTCAAGATACCAACCAATCTGGAAAGCTCAACCTTCAAAACTTACTTAAATACAACCATTTCTTACCACACCTACAAATGCCACAATTTCAATTGTCTTTATTCTTGTCTACTGCAGTATCTTCCTAAACAACTTCTTTACTTTCACCATTACTCTTTAAAGTTTATTCTCCTCACATTTTTAATGAGAAGTCTTACGTAAAGACTTTCTGTGCAAAACACTCCAATAAATGTCCATCTCATGAAGATTAAAAACCAAAATTCTAATAACTCAACAAAGTTCTCATGTTGTGCACCATGCCCCCAGAACAACAATTGAGTATCCTAGTACTTTTACCTCTGTCACTCTGCTCCAACCAAAACTGCCACTGTGTCGGTCATTGAATATGCCTAGAATATGCTGAAGAATTACGGTGAGGGAAATGGTGCAGCTCTGACTTAACTAAGGTGAAGGTGCCACTGAAAGACACCAGCAGTCATACCCAGAGGAAAACATATCAAATATACTTCACAGATAAAATCACAAAGTACCTTGAAACACAAAGAAATCGCCTCATCTCTTGACCACCTCAGGGCACATTGGCTTTATTCATTTTTTTAAATCAACCTGCTTACCAAAGGGATAAGAAAAAAAGCACTTTCACATATTGACTTCAGGATTTTTTTCCCCCATTTAGATCACTTTGCTTCTCCCTCATATGCTAGTAAATTTAAGCTGTGCATTTATCTAAATTAAATAACTATGTCTTACTCAACTATAACTTCTTGAGTTCTCACATGGAACTGGCCATCTTCCAAAGACAATGTGCAACCTGGGCATACACCTCAGACAGATCCCATGTCAAATTCTGATTTCTCTAAACACCTCCCTCCTCTCATTTGATCAAGTCTCTCAATCTTCAGAGATATTTGGGCAATGACCATTCTAACTTCTTTAGGTTGAAAAGTGGTGTTGACATTATGGGGTAGGAGAATCCAGGGCAGAAGTTGGTCCACCCCTTTGGTGAGACTCATTATTCAACAGTCAATCCCTTGACTATCTTGAGCAATAAATTTGGTTCTCCATCAAGTCTGTGTCTGTTTCTCCTGATGACAAATAACAGCACCGAAAAGCTGTGTTTTATGGTGACCATGTCTTGGATGAGCTTGGCCCTGGACTCATGGGATAGAGAATGTGTGCTTGATCAAAAGGGGGGAAAGAAATTTAACAAAATAAAGTTCTGTGGCTAAGATATTTCGTAGAGTCAAGAGGTCATTCTGGAGGTTATTCTTTTGTAAGCTTAAGCCAGATATTACAAATTGCCACAGTATGTCAAGCCCCAAGCAACAATATTCCTGAAAACCCTAAGGAAAACCAGGGTTCTGCATTAGACTCTATAAAGGGTTTACTTATTAAGTTCATTTTTCAGAAATATGAAATCTTCAGATTGTTCCTATGCCTAATAAGCCCTGAAGCTTAGCAGTACCAGTCTCTCCCAGAACATCAACCAGTTACATTCTCCTTTTGTATGCTGACCACAAAGTGATAATGTACCTCAAAATGAGCCCTAACTCAATCCACAAAATGATTATATAAGTATCAGGGAATGCAACGCATAATGAAATAGGGACACACTCAGCTATAAACTCCTCTAGTGTTTCCTAAGTTCTCTGAGAATTTAATGAGATCTCTTCTATTATGTGAGCACAAAATATTTTAGAAAGTATTTCTTTGGTTATTTCTGAAAAAAAAATAATTTAGATTGTAAAATCTCACATTTAAAAGAGATATATTCTAATTTTCTCCAGAGATTAAAAAACAGTTACATAAATCTAAATAAAATGAAATTTAAAATGTGTACAAGTAAAATGCTGTAAAAGAGCTGGTCCCTTTAAAATAATTTCAGTTACTTGCCTGAGCTGTAATCTTGAAAAATAAAAATTATGAGGTAAAATAATCACTTTGTTAATTCTCAAGATAAGAAGCAAAGAAATACAAGTCAATATCAAGATGGAAAGGAGTAGAGAAAATTTAAAGATTATATAATCATACACTATTGTGTGTGTGTGTATGTGTGTGTGTATATATATATATGTAGAAAATTATATAACTAAGTTCAGACAATATTTCTAATCAAGGTAAGTCTCAGGGAAAGGTAATAGCTTGAATTATTTGGGGTTACAGAGCTATATCTCTGATTTTATCATAATATAAAAATAATCAAATGATTGGATGTCTGTGCTACTTTTGTACTTTATTCAGTGAAACCAATTTGCTTATCTTTATGCAAGAACCATAACGTCAGATTATTTTAACTTTACAATCAGGTACTGGTCCTCAAACTTCTAGACTATTAGATAGCCTTGTTTTTTACATTTCCATGTAAATGTTATAATGTTCTTCTTAGTTTCTGTACATTTTATAATCTGCCTCTTAGTTTCCAAACACAAACACAAAAACATATTGTAATTATAAAATATTTCCACTGACTTTATGGATCAATTTGGGAGATCTGACAACTTACCAATTAAATCTTCCAATTCATAAACGGTTCATTTCCCCATTTTTTAGGCCTTTTAAAATTTTGTTGAGTAAAACTTTGTTTAACAATTTATTCCTATTTTAATTTTTTGACATTATGGAGAAAGAGAATTAAGTCATGCTCAGCAAAATGACATTAAGCTAAACTTCTAAATATTTTCCAGATGAATAATCAAAAATGCTCAGCTGCACTCACTGTGTTGAGACTAGTAAAAGACCCTACACCGTATACTTGTACCATGGGCCTCCTGCTCCCCCTGTTCCCCTCCATGTGATGATATAATAAAGTGGTTTTGTTGGTTGGTTGTGCTTCTCTCCCAGGGAATTTCCTTATTTTGCATATAATTATTTAAATTACTTCTGACTGCTGGTGTTGGTGTGGTGTGTTTTGGTATCCTTATAAAGGTAAGAAGTTTGCCAGGCAGCAGTCCTGAAAAAGGGCTGGGTAG
>PVIY010056443.1:0-13310 GCA_004026745.1 Myrmecophaga tridactyla | reverse complement strand
AATGTTTTTCTTACCTTGGTATCACAGGGAAGAATTTTGTAATAGTTCATAACTTGCTTTAGGATATTAGTATTTATAGAATTTTAAAATTAATACCTTGTTCTCTTAAAACATTTGGGATTAAAGAATGAACATCTGAAAGATGGCTAATAGATCAGTGGTAATATTGCATTCTTTACAGAGCAAAATATGTTTCCCATCAAATCCCAAAGGAGTTTATGTCCATGGTCATCATTTTATTTCTGTGGGAAAGTTTGGTCCCTAAAACATATAAACCATGGGGTATTAATTAAAGAAGTTTTGTGAGACACTGAAGTTAATAAACTGACCCTCACTAAAATCTGTTTGATGATGATATTGCTGATTCTGTTGTAACTGATATCATATCAGAAACATGTAAAAGAAATCATGGTGCTTTGCAAAAGGGACAGGGGATCAATGGATGCATGACTTACTACTAACAATATCCACCAAATAGAGGGTGGAAACAGTGGTACAACATCCATCTCATTCAGAGAATCTCAAACTTTTTGGGCTCTGGACTATTTCATGTTCTTAAGAATTATTTAGGACCTTATGGGGATTTTTTTCCTTATGAGGATTTTTATCTATCTCTATTTCTTTTATAAGAAATTAAAACTGGCTAATTAAAATATTTATTTATTAATTTATCTGAAAAAATAAACCTATTATTTGCAAACATAACTGTTAAAATGTTATTGATCTTACTTGATAGGCAGTATGGAGATTCAATTTGTCTATATTTCTTGTTTCCCAGTATAAAACTTTAAGTGAGCAATATAAAACAAGACAAAATGAAAGATGATCCAAATAAGACAAAAGTCCTTGGACAGGATATAAAAAAATCATTTCTCTCTAGATTGATTTGTGATATTATTCTTACAATATCCTTTGGTTTGCTTTAGGACAATATTTTGTTTTGCTTCATCTGTATATTGATTCTTGATTTAATATGGCGCTGTTATAATTATTGTGTATTTAGCATACATTGTATTATCTGATATCAGTCTCTTTTAATATTTTCTTGGATTGTCTACCTGGCAGATTTTATAATCTGTTTACCTATTTCTTCATAATCTACCTCTGACTTTTTAACTGTAATTACATCAAACTCTCACTTAAAAATCATCTAATAGCATTAGAGAGTTATTCTAGATTGTTAAACAGAATATATCCCAGAACAATTCAATAATTGAAGCTGAAAAGTGGAAGTATGAGAAAAAATAAGTTAATATGAGATTTTATAACATGTAGTTTCTAAGCAGCGAGAGAATGAAAGAAATTACAAAGGTAATGATCTATAGATATGAGTACCTAAAATGAAAATTTCTGTACATCAAACATTATAAGCAAAATTAGAAAACAAACAAATTATTGATAGTAAAATGATCCACAACTATATATACAAGTCCAATCCCTTTTGATATATAGTGTATACACAAATACCAAGAAAATCATAAGCCTCAGTGTAAAAGTAGCCAAGGATCATGAGCAAGTGATTTGCAGCAAAAATAAAAATGGTCAACAAATGTATTAAAAAATGTTTAAATTCACTAGCAAAGATTTAATAACATTAATTTTTTTGTTGTTTGTTTAGCATGGGCAGGCACCAGGAATTGAACTGGGTCTCCGGCATGGCCATCTAGAACTCTGTCACTGTGCCATCATTGCCCGCCCTGCACTTCATTTTGAAGATAGTGAAAAGGATGTTATATAAGAGATAAAGACTGTGATGTTAGTAAAGATTTAAATTGATCCTGCCATGATGGGTAGCATCAGTTCATTGATATAGGTGTCAATACAAGAAAGTCTGTACAATGGAAACATATAAAAAAAGTAGTTGATTTGATGAAAACCACAAAAAGTTAAGGTTTTAGTTTGCTAAAACTTTTGGAATGCAACATACCAGACATGGAATGGCTTTTAAAAAAGGAATTTACTATGCTACAAGTTTACAATTCTAAGGCCACTATAATGTCCAAACTAAGGTATCCAGAGAAAGATTCAAGAAAGGCCAATGGGTCCTGAATACTTCAGTCAGCTGGGAAGACATATGGCTGGTGTCTGCTGGGGTCTTTGCCTTCTGATTTCAAATAGCTTTCTCAGAAACATTTTCTTTCTTCATCTCCGAAGGTCTCTGGCTGTGTGAGTTTTGTAGCTTTTTCCAAAATGGTTCCCTCTTAAAAGACTCTGGTAGGCAACCCCACCTTGAATGGGTGAGACACATCTCCATAGAAACCACCTAATCAAAAGGTCCCACCCAACAGTATTGAATGAGAATTAAAGAACATGGCTTTTCTTTTTTTGGATACACAACCGTTTCAAACCAGCACGTCACCCTAAGTGGTAACGCTACTTGAGACGTGCTATGCAAGTTTCCAGCTATGTAGGCCCCTGCAGTCACCTGAATGTAGAGTTTCTTTGACATCTTAATGTGGTACTGCAATTGGCTCCATATTGTCACATACCTGTCATAGGCCATTGCTGCTGGAAGAAAGCAGTCCACAGTTTCAGCAAGACAGAAAAAATAAAATTGTGCCATGCATTCATATAAGGAAATCATTCTATTTTCTGAATAGAAGTTCTCTAACATCTTGGAGGTAATAGCACAGGAGCAGCAAGAATCCATTTGAGCCAGATTGCCAAGAAAGGTGTACACTGATGTGTAAAGACAATGCTCTATATAGATTAGTACCGCCAAACCAAAATTCTCCATCATGGTGATGAGATAGATGGCAAAAAACACAGCAAACAGAAGTGGCTTTATCTCTGGCCAATCTTCAATCCTATAAGGATAAACTCAGTTGTCATGGAGTAGTTATCTTTGGTCATCTTCACATTCTCTGTTGAGATAGCATAATGGAAAAATAAATTTTAATATAGAATGTGCATAATTTACCCTTCACATTTATCTTTGTACAACAAGCAGAGGAGCTTTTACAATTGTTCCTCCTTGTCTTTCGAATACAGGTACAAAATATTTTAAGGGACATTATTTCCCCTAAATTTCAGTTCTATGCTCTCAAGCTAGAGGTCAGAGTTTATAAGAATATCTTGATAACTACAAAGAGACTGCTTCCAGTAGTAAAACTTTGTTGTATGAATTTAAGCAAGGAGAGTATACAAATCTACAGTTACCCATATTTGGTTCAGTATTTCCAAATGACTTTTTTCCTTTTTTTTCTCTTTATTTGTATGCTATATGGCTGGGATCACATTTATTCTTTTTCCATGTGAGTATCCCATTATTGCAGCACCATTTGTGAAAATTTTTTGTTTGCTTATTTGTTTTTGGGAAGTGCATGGGCCAGAAATCGAGCCCGGGTTCCCACAAGGCAGGTGAGAATTCTACCACTGAACTACCCTTATAATCTCTCCGGATAATTTTAGTGTGAGTTTTGTACTAAATTTCTTTTCAGTTTCCTTAAATGCAATTTTCCTGTACATGTATCTTTCCCACCAATAAAATTTTTTTCATATACTATCCTATTAGAATTATGTTTGAAAATGACACAAAAAGGCACTTTAATTTTTTTAAGCTCTGTAGTATTTAGAGTATTACATGAGAAACATCAATTGAGGGGAAAAAAGAATAAAAGCATCATATGCAGATGATCCTGGCAAAAGGGGAATTTTATCTGCAGGTGAGGCCCATAGTGCATGGCATATTAAAAAATCCTAGAGAAAATGCGATTAACTTACTTGGATGAAGTGTTTTTCCTTTGTGGGGAAGAAAAAGGTTTAAAGAGATGGAGGAATTTGAAGGCATATGCAGAATGGCTTCTCCATTTCAAAATGGTGCTAAAAATATTTAAATCATGGCACTACATACCTCTGAGGAAAAGAAAACCTTAACCAGAGTAGGCTCATTGCATAATTCTTTAATAATATGTACAATTTTCAGGTAATGGAGTGGGCTTAAAGAATAACTTTAACTGTGGCTATCTATTTTTCTTCTTACCCTTTGGGGCTTGATCTATCTCAGCACCACAGGAACACTTATGCACACAGTTTCTAGGGAACCATCCTCTTATTCTTGAAGCACCTTCTATAAAGGAATCATCCAGAATTTTTCTCCATACAATGAGTATCATAAACCTATGAGGCTAAAATGAACTCCCCTTTCTGTATACTTATTTGAGGCTCTTCAGTCTAGGGGCTTGTGATGAAGGTTTTGATTCCTTTATTCAAAGGACAGCAGGAACTGCTATAATCTTCTATTACTTTATAGCAAACTTTTCTGACTCTATCTGCTTTTTATTTCAACTGTTCTATTGTTAAGCTGCACTGGTGGCAGCCTTCTCTTATCGGCCAGTCCAATCCATCTCCTTCAGGGACCCCAGATCATGTAAATACCTTTTGAAAGCTTTTCCATCTACTTTCCATATCGTAAAGAAAAACAAGACTTCATCTGGTTTTTAATACTGAATTCAGTCTTACCCTTATCTTCAATCCATGATTCAATGTTAATTATTGTTATCTGGAAGAAAAAAACACCCATCCCAACAGCTATGGTTGTTTCTAGACCTAATCCCAAGGCAAACAAGTTGGCAGCAAATGCAGCTAATCCAAATGGAACAATTGGAAAAGGATCTCTCTGGGATGCACTAATGTCAGTCTTTACTGTGTTCTACCCCAAAGAGCTGATTATAAAACTGTATGTACATAGTCATAACAAATATGGAAACAGCAAGAATACAGCCCAGTGGTGCTAAAAGGAGAAAGTGTAAACAAAGCATGATTTTGGTAGCCACAACAATTGTTGATCCAAGGATAGTGATGGTCCATCTTCATCACACACCCATTACATTTTCTGTAGTGATGTGAATATGGTGCTTTGTATGCTTGGCAAACTTTGCAATACTGGAGATACATGCTATCCTGAGAATTTTCCAGTTTTTACCCCAGAAAGACAAAACCAGGACCCACAAGCATGGCATTCAAGAAATAATAAAGAATCATGACAATCCAATTTATCAACATGATGAAATTCATGCTTTCTCCAATTTTATGTAAGAGCCAATACCACAACACAGAGTCAATCATGTTCATCATAGAACATACTGCTGTAGCAGCAAGGGCTATGATAGGACCCCAGTGACACAGTCTCTTCAACTCTTGGAGATTTTCAAACTTATTAACAGAGCAGAATGTACCTGTATTAATGAGGAAAAATTCCTTCTTATTTTTAAAATCATATAGCTTTTATTTGTCTGCACACACATTTCCATGTGCCACAAGTCCATGTATCTCCCTTCACTGTCATGCCTTCAAGTTATGGACTGTTAATGCAGATCATGCCATTTTCATTGTTAAGCACTCAGAGCCCTGTACTTTAGCCAGGATAATCCAGTATCTTGGTTTGAAACCCAATCTCAGTCCAGTCCCTGCTGCCTGCTCCTCAGTCATCACATTCCCTGGGCAATATAGTCTCAGTCAGAACAGATTTTCACCTCCTCGGATAACTCTGCCAGTGGGTACCTCAGTTGTGGGCAGGCAGAAAGCAAATCCTGGTTGCTAGAAGCTGGGAAGAACCTGTTATGTCCAGCTCATCCCTTCACCAGCGCCCTTACAGCTATTCCAAAAAGGAACTTTAATTTATATATATAGTTTTAGTATCCTTGGCTGTTCAAGAAAATACCATGCAACTTGTTGGTTTAAACAATGTGAATTTATTGGCTTACAATTTTGAGGCTAGCAGAAGTACAAATGGGTGCATCATCAAGGCAATGATTTCTTCTTGAAGACTGGTGTTCTGGGGCTAGCTGCAGGTGATCCCTGTTCTTTGGCTCCTCTCACAATTGCAATGCACACAGCAGCCTATGCTGCCTCTCTTCCTTCTCTTTTGGATTCTTTTGATGTTCAGCTGTTTGCTTTTCACTGTTACTTTCTCTCAATCTGTCTGAATTTCATTCTGCTTATAAAGAACATCAGTAGTAGGATTAATACATTCTAATTCAGTTTGGGCATATCTTAACTGAAGTAACCTAACTAGAAGGTCGTATTTACAGTTCACACCCACAGGAGTAGATTATGTTTAAGAACATGCCTTTCGAGGCTACATCATTTCAAACCATTACACTCCATCTTGTGGGCCCAAAAGATATGTTCTTTCTATCTAAAAAATATATTCATTCCATCACAATGCCCCAAAAGTCTTACATCATTTCAGAAAAAATGCATAGTAGTATAAAGTAGAAAATAGTATAAAGTTTCAACAAAATATGTTATGGGTATTGTACTGGAATGTGATATACCAGAACTGGAATGGCTTTTAAAAAGGGGAATTTAATAAGTTAAGAGTTTATAGCTCTAAGCCTATGAAAATGTCCAAATTGAGACACCAACAAGAGGTTACCTTCACTCAGGAAAAGCTGATGGGTCTGTTAGCTGGAAAGTCATGTGGCTAGCATCTGCTGTTTCCTTGCTCCTGGGTTCAGTTGCTGTCAGCCTCTGCTCCTGTGAGGGTCATCACTTTGCTTCTCTGGGGCTGGCTTTCATCTCTTGGCTTCACTTGGCTCTCTCCAGGTTGTGGCTTGTTTACCATCTCATGGAGACATCTGTTGGGCTACAAGCATCTCCAAACATCTGTGTCTCTGTTCTCTGAAGCAACTGTTCTCCAAACATCTACATTGGCTTCCTCTGTCTGTTCTGAAGCTTCTGTCATTTCTGTAGGCTCTGTCTGCACTGAGCTGTCTCCAAAATGCTTCCTCTTTTAAAGGATTCCAGTAAATTAATTAAGACCCACCTGGAATGGGTGGAGTCACATATCCACCTAATCAAAGGTCACACCCACAATTGGGTATGTCACATCTCTGTGGAGACAATCTAATCAACCTTCAATACTGAAAAGGGATTAAAAGAAGCAGTTGCTCCCACAAGATTGGATCAGGATTAAAGCATGGCATTTCGGGAAACATAAAACTTTCAAACCAGCACAGATGTGTACTGTCCTCAGGCACAAATCCCTTCTGTCTGTGGATCTGTGAAACCTACACAAGAAGTTATCTGCTTCTAATATACAATGGAGGAACAGACATAGGGTAAACATTTCCATTCCAGAGGGAGACATTAGAAAGGAAAGAAGGATTGTGGGTCTAAACAACTCTGAAATGTAACAGAGAAAGCTCTGTTAGATTTGAAGGTCTGAGAGTCATCTATAGATTGTTGGTTTTGTCCTCTATTCCTGATGGAGTGGCAGCTACATCCCTTCCTAGTACTCTCTGAACATCAGGATGGCTGTCTGGCTTTCCCCAATCCCTGAGGAATAAGCCCCATCCTCTCCTAGCACTGGGTTTGTGGCCAGGCTCTCTGAAAATGCCAGGGCACACACAATACCATCTCCCAGCTTAGGGTTGGGAACACTTTTCCTGAACAACAGGACAAAAGGCCCACCCCTTCCAAGAAAAAGACGAGATGGCCTGCACCTCCTAGGCAAGGGATGGACTCAACCTTCCCACACATGTGTGTGGGCCTGCACTCTCGGCCTGAGATCTCTTAAGTCCATTCCTCAGCTCCATGGTTCTTCCATTGATGTCATTCTTCCTTCAGTTTGAACTTTCTCTGTATCTTTCATTCCTGGATGGCAGGGTGTGATAGAACTTTTGCAAAAAACTTATGAGTTTTGCATGCAGTTCACAGGGGTCAAACCATCAAGGAATAGAACTGTCCACAGATCTTTCCTGCATAATGAACTTCCAACCCTGACTTCCACTGAATGCCTAGCAGTATCCATAGTCAGATAAACCATTACATGGAGAGCCTTATCTTCTGGGGACTCACTTTCTGGAACTTCAGGGATGTCCCTGATAGAGTTGCTTCTACCCTACTCTCAGAGCACCTACTAGAAAGCTCAGAAATTAACTATCAACATTTTTATTTAATAAGTAATTTGTATATATCACATTCTTATTTATATCAACCCATTGTGGTACATATTCATGACTGCAGAGCAATTCTCTGAGACTATTTGTTAGTATAATATATTTATTTTTGAAATATATATATATCTACACACACACACATATATAAGTGGACCAGAACAAAACGTCCAGAAATAGATGCACACAATCATGGGCAATTGAGCTTTTTTTTTTTTTGCTATATAGTTTTATAATCATTATCAAAGTCCAGTGCTACTGGATTATAGTTCAACAACTTCAGGTGCTTCCTTTTGGCTATTCTAAAATACTAGACACTGAAAAGGGAGATCTATATAATGAGTCAATAGTCACAGTCATCTATCAATTCTTAATTTCTTAGTTACACCTCCTCCCACTCATTTCATCTTCCTCTCAATCTTTAGGGGAAATTAAAGTTACTGAGTAAACCTTTTATAGAGACTTAGATAGAGCCTAGAGACATCCATAAGTTTTTCAGATATACTGTTGATGGGGACTTGGCGAAATGTGGTAGTTTGAAATATCTGGCTGAAACTTGCAGTAAAGTAACCTTCAGAATGACCTCTTGACTCTATTTAAAATATCTTACCCACTGCAGTTTTAATTTGGTCTATTTCTTTCCCTCCTTTTTGTCAAGAAGGCATTCCTCACCCCATGTTTCCAGGGAGACTTGTACTACTGGGAGTCATGTTCAATGTAGGAGGATGGGAAGTGAATTTATTTGTAGAGGTACCTAAAAAAGAGAGGCTACAACTGAGAAACAAAAGAGGTGCTCGGCAGGGATTCTTAGTTAGCATTACATACAAGTTTAGCTTTGCCATTACAGAAATAAGTTTCACAAGGACAAGCCTCAAAATCAAGAGCTTGGCTTACTAAATTGAAAGTCCCTAATGCTTGAGAGAGTATCAGGAATTCCCCAGCTGGGGAAGTTTAATAAGTTTGCATTTTTCTCCAATCCCTCAATGGTCTTTGCAAATATTTTTTTATTTAATGCCTGCACTACTCTAGGATGTAGCTGGGTATTTACCTTAATAGAATAATAAGATCTCATTCCCTATTCTGTTCCATGTAATTATGTTGTTTAAATAAACAGGCTAGACAAGTTAAATTAGACAGTGTGCTACAGAAAATTTAAATTTTGGACCAAATAAGCATCTCTTACTTTTGTCTCACACAGAAGTTGAAGTTTTAAAATACAGATAATATCATCCTTTACCATTATTTTGATCCACCCTAGTCCTAACCAGGTCCATTTAATTCTCATCTCCTATTGGCGTCTGATTTCTCCTTCAACCTCTTTAACAGTTGCTCTGTGGAGCAATCCTGTCTTTCAGAGCTGCAGAACTCCAACTGTGAGTGTCACGTGTAACATAGATATCCAATGTTCCAGTGAACCACCGGGTCACATCCTAGAACACAGCATCTCAAAATTGAGTAGTAACAGTTAAAACTCAGAACTGATATGACTGTTGCAAGAGCCCACAATCTAGGAACCCTTACAATGAGCTGTACATGATCATTCTGTATTCCTTAATCCCCATTCCTCCAATCTCTGCCCACACTCTATCCCATGACAACCCATGCACTCTAATTCAATTCTCAGAGTTTATTCATTATAGTTAGTTCACACTATATTCATGAATTGTCCTTTTGTTTCTTGCTTATTTCACTAAACATAATGTCCCCAAGGTTCACTCATCTAGTTGCTTGCCACATGATTTCATTCCTTCTTGCAGCTCTCAATATTATGTGGTATGTATACACCATATTTGTCCCTCTGATCATCAGTCAAAGTACTCTTAGCCCACCACTGTCCATTTTAAGTGGTGAATAATGCCACCATAAACACCAGTGTGCAAATGCCTATTAGTGTATCTACTTTCAGTTCTTCTAAGTCTTTATCTAATAACAGATTTGTAGGATCATGTGGCAACTCTATACTTAGCTTCTTGTGGAACCACCACACCGTCCTCCAAAGGGGCTACACCATTCTACTTCTCTACCAACAGTGAGTATGTATATGTCTCTCTTCACATCTTCTGTAGCACTTGTTTATTTTAAAAACCATTTTATTCACACACATACAATCCATCCTAAGTGCACAAGTCGTTCCCAGTATAATTACACAGTTATGAATTTACCACCACAATCTTTATTAGAATATTTCCATTTGTTCTGCAAAGAAAGAATCAGAAGAGAAAAGGAAAAAGAAAAGAAAAACAGAAACAACAACAATAAGAATCCCATACTTCTCTGCTATATACCCCTTTTATTCACATTTAGTTTTGGTATATTGCCTTTGTTAAAAGTAATGAAAAATATTACAATGCTACTGTAACTATAGACTCTCATTTGCATTATTTGTATTTTTCCACATACCATCCCATTTTTAGTGCCTTGCAATTGTGATATTCAATTGTTCTACCTTAAGTAAAAATTTTCTTATATTTGTACATTTAATCACCATCATTGTCCACTCTAGATTTCGCTATGTTGTACAGTCCCAGTTTTTATCCTCTACCTTTCTTTCTGGAGTCACACATGTTCCTAGCCTTCCTTTTTCAACCATATTCACATTTGGCTTTTAAAATTATACTTACTATATTGCGCAACCACCACACAGTATTGTGTTATCCAATTTTGAATCCTTTTACAATCTGTCCCGTTGAACATTTTGTGCTCTTTCAGCATTAAGTGCCCAAATTCTACACTCTTTCTATCTCCTGATAACCTATGTTCTCAACTTAAACTCTGAGTTTGCTCATTATAGTTAGTTCATATTAGTGAGAACCATACATTATGTCCTTTTGTTTCTGGCTTATTTTGCTCAATATACTGTCCTCAACATTTATACACATTTTGCATGCCTCATCACTTTATTCTGTCTTATAGCTGTGTAGTATTCCATCATATGTATCTATCACAGTTTATCCATTCATCCATTGATGGATATTTGGCTGTTTCCATCTGTTCTAGTTTGCTAGCTGCTGGAATGCAATATACCAGAAACAGAATGGCTTTTTAATGAGTTGCTAGTTCACAGTTCTTAGGCCGAGGAAATGTCCCAATTAAAACAAGTCTATAGACATGCCCAGTTTAAGGCATCCAGGGAAAGATACCTTGGTTCAAGAAGGCCAATGGTGTTCAACATTTTTCTCTCAGCTGGAAGGACACATGGTGAACATGGCGGCGTCTGCTGGCTTTCACGTGGCTCTACCAAAAAAGAGCTCCAAAATGTTTCCTCTTCTAAAGGATTCCAGTAAACAACTCCACCTTCAGTGGGTAGAGACACACCTCTATGGAAATCATCTAATCAAAAGTTACTACCCACAATTGGGTGGGTCACATCTTCATGGAAACAATCAAAATTCTCCCAACCAGCAATATTGAATGAGGATCAAAGGGCATGGCTTTTCTGGGGTCCACCACAGATTCAGACTAGCACACCATCTCTTGAAAATCATGAATAATGCTGTTGTAAACATTAGTGTGAAAATGTCCATTTGTGTCCCTGCTTTCAGTTCCTCCAAGTATAAAACTACTCATGGAATTGCTGTATCATATGGCAATCCTATACTTACCTTCCTAAGGAACTGCCAAACTGTCTTTCCGAGTGGATGCACCATTCTACATTCGTACCAACAATGAATGAATGTGCCCATGGCTTCACCTCCTCTCCAGCACTGGTCATTTCATTTTTTTTTTATAGAGTCCATTCTAGTAGCTGTGATATGATATCTCACTGTGGTTTTGATTTGCATTTCCATGGTAGCTAATGAAGTTAAGCATCTTTTCATAT
The DNA here is from genome assembly GCA_004026745.1 of Myrmecophaga tridactyla. Classification (NCBI taxonomy): domain Eukaryota; kingdom Metazoa; phylum Chordata; class Mammalia; order Pilosa; family Myrmecophagidae; genus Myrmecophaga; species Myrmecophaga tridactyla. The sequence continues at coordinate 1,589 of PVIY010056443.1, read as the reverse complement.
ATTTTTGAGGCATTTGTATTTCCTCCTAGGAAAAGTGTCTATCCATGTTTTTTTTTTTTTGCCCATTTTTAAATTAGGTAGTTTGCCTTTTTTTTGTTGTTGAGTTGTAGTATCTCTTTACATATTCTGGATATTACCCTTGTCTAATATGTGGTTTCCAAATATTTTCACTCATTGTGTAGACAGCCTTATTTTCCTGGTAAGTCATTTGATGTGAAAAAGTGTTCAGTTTTGAGGAGAGCTCATTTGTCTATTTCTTCTTTCATTGCTCACACATTGGGTCTAAGTTCTAGGAACCCACTCTCTATCACAAGATCATTAAAATATTTCCCTACATTTTCTTCTAAATATTTTATATGCTTAGCTCTAATGTTTAAATATTTGAATAATTTTACTTATTTGTTTATTTATTTATTCTCTCTTTAATCCATTTTGAGTTAGTTTTTGTATAAGATGTGAGGGAGGGGTCCTCTTTTATTCTTTTGGCAATGGATATATAGTTCTCTAAGCACCTTTTGCTCTGTCCCATTGAGTTGACTTGACTGCCTAATCAAAGATCAATTGGGCATAGATGTGAGGGTCCACCTCTGAACACTCAATTTGATTCCACTTGTTAGTACACTTATCTTTATGCCAGTACCATGTTGTTTTGACCACTGTAGATTTGTGGTGTGCATTTAAATCAGGTAGTGCAAGACCTTCCACTTCATTTTTCTTTCTCAAGTTATTTTAGCCATTCAGGCATCTGCTCTTCCAAATAAATTTGATTATTGATTTTTCTTTTACTGTAAAGTAACTTGTTGGGAGTTCAATTGGCACTGCATTGAATCTACAATTCAATTTCAGTAGAATTGACATCTTAACTATATTTAGTCTTCTGATCCATTAACATGGTATGTCCTTCCAGTTATTTAAGTCTTCCTTGATTTCTCCTGGCAAAATTTTTAGTTTTCAGTGTATAGGTCTTTTATGTCTTTGGTCAGGTTTATTCCTAAAAATTCTATTCCTTTGGTTCCATTGTGAATGGAAGTTTTTCTTGATTTCCTCCTCAGATTGCTCATTACCGGTATATAGAAACACAACTAATTTTCACATGCTGGTCTTGTATCCTGCCAGTTTGCTGTACTTGCTTATTAGCTATAGCAGCTTTACTGTAGATTTTTCTAGGATTTTCTACAAACAGGAACATGTCATCAATAAACAGTGAAAGCTTTACTTCTTTCTTTCTAATTTGGATGCTTTTTATTTATTTTTATTGCCTAATAGCTCTAGCTGGAACTTCCAGCACAATGCTGAATCACTATCATGATAATGGGCATCCTTGTTTTTTTTCTTGATTTTAGAGGAAATGATTTCAGTTTTTCCCCACTTAGCATGATGTTAGTTGTGGGTTTTTCATATATTCCCTTTTATCATATTGTGAAAGTTTTCCTCTATTCCTATCCTTTGAAGTGTTTTCATCAAGAAGGCTGCTGAATTTTTTCAAAAGTTTTTTCTATACCAATCAGTTTTTCCTCTTTAACTTATTGATGTAGTGTATTTTATTGTTTTTCTTGTGTTGAACCATCTGTGATAGTTAGATTCAGTTG
>PVIY010056442.1:0-13308 GCA_004026745.1 Myrmecophaga tridactyla | reverse complement strand
TTTGTATATATATTATATTACACAATAAAAAAAATTTTACGCAGAGAAAACAAAATACCAGAGGATTTATATACCATTCTTGGGAGTATGTATACTTCTTGAGCATATCAGGTTTCAAATATAATGAAATTATTATCAGCAAGTTCAAATGTTCAGATGATTAATATCTAAAATTTAAAGCAGAATTTACTTATTGTCTATTTTTTACTGTGTTATAGACCATATAATTTTATTATCTTTCTTAGGATGTTAATAATTACATCTCTAGCTGATCATATTCAAGCAAATTATATTTTGAAATGCCTGAGAAATGCCCTGGCATAAAGAGGAGAAGCATTAGAAGAAAAAAACTTGGGCTCAAATATTGACTCTACTATCTAATGTGTAATACTGAAGAAATCACCTAATCTCTGTAATTTCTATCCAAGAATTAGTGTCAGTTTCTTTCACTTATAAAATAGGAATAACTATATAAACCTCTCCCCAGTACGGATTTTATGACAATATGCATAAAATGACTACCACAGTCCAGGACATACAGATGTTTAATTATAATTATTTTCATAAAAAAACTAACTCCTCCAAACAAGAACTGGGATGTATTTATATTTCCTTTTCAAACATGGCAAGCAGCTCGCAGAAGGAATACATGTAACCAGTTTTTGTTAAAATTTAAAATAAAAATGGCTACCTGATTATTGCAAAATAATGTCAATTCTCAACTATATACATGGATTATTTAAAGATTTCAAAATTCACTTCCACCAAAATATTTTAATCTGATATAGCTACTTTCATTTCTCTCAACAGAGATTTTTGAAGAAGCTTTCTTTTTACTGACTTAAAATTTTAGTTTTTCTGTCTTGGAAGACTCTGCAGTGATTCATTAATTCTTAACCACATTTACTCCAAGCGGTTTTCCCCACTGATTCTGTAGAGAACTATTATTCACACAATTATACTTTCATTATATTTGTCCAGAAATTTGCTTATGTTTTCCAAAAGGGTTATAGTTCTACCCCTCTCTATCCCACCCTACCCCTGCCAAATGTAAAGTAAGAAAAATGGTACAAAAAGTATGAGACTATCAAAACTTTCCATTTTACTCTCCTGACTAAAAAAAGGTCTTTGCAACTTTACTTGCTGTTTGATTTCTGTCACTGATTTAATGATTTTTATTGACAAAAATTCCATATTATGTACCAAAATAAAAGTTCTCTCTACTCTGCAAGAGTATAAAGAACATACATTTCAGATACAAATGTGAAAAGATTTTTTATTCATCCACACTATTAAATACATGAGGTATATGTGGGAAATACTGAAATGGTTGCCTAAAATAACTAATTTTTTTTAAGCTTCAATAGAAGTGCAGAAAACATTGCCTGACTTAAAATAAAATGCTCTGAAAGATAATTTTTGAAATATACTTTGGCTTACCCAAGCTACATTTATAGGATAAGTTTCAAACAATCAGCTACAATAGTAAACTAGGTATACAAAATATTCTAAATGTTTTAAATTATATTTATTTGGATCTACGTAAGTTAAAATTTGATCAATTTTCTGCTTAGTAAAACAAACACCTTTCTTCAGGAATGGTGAGGTTTGCTCTGTAAACTCACTGAATAGTTATTCCATTATGTCAGAAACCTTTCAGTGATTCTGAGTGGCTCATGCCTATTTATAAAACAGGTTTTACAACAGACTAAGATAGATTTCTGAATCAAACATCTGACAAAGCATACTCAAAAACAATCAAATTTCACATGCATTTAAGCAACAAGAAAAACCAATAAATGATTTCATAAATAATAAGATCATTTCTAAAGTCTTTCCACCTTCTTCAATTCTATGGCAATAATAGGCTGTACTGTCATGATAGTGCATATAAGACAACTGTTTCAATGTTGAAGTATGACATTAAAGTCAATTTACAGAAAAATGTAATATAAAAGTTTACTGGGTACCATGAACAGAGGCTCAATCTTTTTCATCAACTCATCTAATGAAAGGATGAATATTATGATATAGAAATAATCCAATTCTAAAATCACAGGGCTAACTACAGGTGTAACATCTAAATATGCTATATAAATAGTTACTCTGAGCCAATTCTCTCCTTGTCACTGCTTTAATCATCATACCTTGTTAAAACATCTGAAATTATTCTTTACTATGCTGTGTTCCACACAAAATGCATTAATGATGCCAAAGACCAAACGGAAAGAAAAAGACAACTACAGAAGAAATAGTATGTTAAGTCAGCCTTTATAGACTCTCACTATCAAATACCACAAGGCTTAAAGTTCTATAGTTGCAGCCAGGTTCTTAACCATTCCATGTTAGAAACCATTCCCTAAATAGCAAACTACTAGTCTTTCAATATTATATAATGTTACAACAAAATTTCTCTATTCCAGTATGACAAATACTCTCACTATGCTTGGAAAACAATTTATGCCCATCTCTTACACTTTGTGTTTTTATTCCCATTTCACACCTTTCTCCACTCACTCATTCTTCTAAGTCAGTTCAAATCCGACTTCCTCCAAAGATGAAGCTTCCTACAAGTGCTCTTTCGGACTAAAAATGTTGAAATTTGATATTTCTCTTCCAACATTGATCTGTACTAATACATCTGGCACTTAAATAAAAATGCAAAGCAATATAGCCACACAAAACATTTGGTCACATGTAAATATTCTTAAGGAAAAAAGAGGTGCCATTTCTCCTCTGCGTTTCACAAAGTACCCTATATACTATAATATGTGGTACAGGAAGTAAAGTGAAAAAGAAGCAACAACAAAGCCTTGGTAGGACTGGGTTCTAGATTCAAGTTCTGATACTGAGCTATGTGTTCTAGTATATGTTACTGAGCACTCTGGCAGTTTCTCACCAGTGCCATATTGACAAATATTACACAAGTCAGTAAGGGTTAACTGGAAATAACAATCCCCAGTAATGGACAGATGTTCCTCTGAATTACTTTACTAACACACTTAAAAACCCAATTAACATAGTATTAGTTAAATCGGTGTTACCTAAATGGAACTGTTAGACAAAATGGAAAATGTGTTATTTTTTAAAGTACTTTATAAAAAAACAAAAAACAAACCAAAAGTAGCTTATGTAAATCTCCTCATGCCCTGGTTTTGTCATTATTCTATTCAACAGCCTTATATCACTGCCTACTGCTTGCAGAATAAAGTCTAACAATTAGAATTATATTTAGACCCTCTGCAATCTAGCCCCTATCTATTTGCCAACCATCTTCTCAAATATCCATGTTTTAAACATACCATAGTTCCTGCACTTTACTACCTCTCTGCCAAAATTAGCACTGTTCCCCTCTTTCCCAAACTAGTATTTTGACAAGGTCTCCAAAATTCCACTTTCTCCATAGGTTTCTCCCCAATTTTTCCATTCAGGATTTCTCATCATGCTGTTCTGTGTACCCATTACACTTAAAATATTCCATCTTTCATTTTGTAAGACTTTTGCGTACTTCTTTGAATGTCCCCCTGCCCCTATCCATAAAGTCTTTGAGTGCAGGCCAATAACTTCCCTCTAAAGTCTCATACAGCTTTTGTCTAGATTAAGCACAAATATTAACAAACCAAATTAAAAAGTTGCCAGCCAAAGCAACATTACAGATGAATGAATTAAAGGGCTAAAAGTGATTTTATTCCACCTGTGCAACTGCTGCACTACCACTATATACTCATCAAAACACAAAAACATTCTTTCCTAACAGTAAAAGGTACAAAGATATTGTGAAATATAACAAATATTTCTGATATTTACTGACATGTCACTCAATCAACTTATATAAAACTACTCACAGACATAAAAATTTCTGAAGACCAATATAAATGAATTAAACTGCCAAGTCTAGTCTAACTCCATTCCTAAATGTTACAGTTAAATATAACTCAGTTGCTTCCTCCACATCAATAAAAAGCAAATTTTAGATTCCAGGAACAAAGCCGTTCTACCCTTAAGAGGGTCCTAAGGTTCAAATCAAATTTTATATACTGATATTAAAGTTCTGAAAAAGTGAAACTCTAGAAGAGTAAACATGGTATGGACAGAAAGAAGCCTATGAGTTTCAGGGCTGCTACTTTATAATTAGGAGACCTATAAATTGTCACAATCTCTTGGAAAGTTTCAGTTGTTCATCTGAAATGATGATAATATTTCACAGAATTGTTGTGAAGAGTAAACACCACACACCATACTTTATGTTCAAAGTTGTTTTTAATCTTAGGATAGAAAAAGAAATGCAAAATTAAGTCTAATAAACAGAGCTATTCATTCTCTATAATATCGATTCATAATAGGGATTTTTAAATTTTTTTAATGGAACCACTGATTAGTGTATTTCAGGTTAGAGGATAAAACACAGTCTAAGAAGAAAAATTATAAGCAAACAACTTGTCTCTAATTCTGAATTAACAAAAACATTCTGTGCTATTGTGAGAGCTCAGAGAATCTTTTGAGTTATAATAGTAGTACCTCCTCATGGATACAATCAACCTACTTTGTATGTCCTTTAGAGCAACTTTTTAAATTTTGGGGTTCCTTAACTTCAGCATGTACCCCACAAACCTTTAATATTTCTTGTGCATTCTTTCGGGCTTTTTTTAAAAAAAGTCAGTCCTTTAAATACTTGGTGCTTCTTGCTATATTTGACTGATGTGCCGCCTAGAAAAAATACATATATACATATATATATATTTCATTTAGATGGTTTAGCTTCCTCATTTATTCACAATAAAGCTTCATCATCAACCCATCAGACTCTAGTCAACTAAGGGTATGCCATCACTGGCCTCCAGTAGAACATTAACCAACTAAATCAGTGTTCTATGTATTCTTTATCAAAACAGTAACGCATTAACTGACATCCTAATAGCCTAAAGTTAACAGAACTTCAAAGTAATTTAATTTAGAAATAAAGAACTCCTAACTATACCTCATAAGCAAAATGCTATTGAGTAAAAATTTGGAAAACACTTCTTTAGAGATGTTTCAGCCAGTATCTGATTATTTAATAAAAATCTTTTTTTACTCAACACTTAATACTGCACTTCTTTAGGCACTGAGGATACAACACTGAACAAGAAACAAGGCCCTGCCCTGATGAAACTTACACTGCAAAGAGAGAAGATAAAAAATAAATAAGATCAATTTTGTGTTGATAAAGTGTCAAGAAGGAAATAAACAGGGAGATATGAATAGGATGGAGTGGGGTACTTTTGGAAAGGATGGCTCATAAAGTCCCCTCTGAAATAATATGCAAAGTGAGGCCTGAGCAGAACCAAGACTGAGGGAAAGATATCGCAGCAGGGGAACACCAAACACAAAGACCTTGAGGAAGGCATGAACTTGGTATTGTTAAAGAACAGAAAACAAGCCTGTGTGACTCAAGTGTAATGGATACAGGCAAAAGAGTTTGTTCTAGTTTGCTAGCTGCCAGAATGCAACACACCAGAGACAATTGGCTTTTAATAAAAGGGGATTTATTTCGTTAGTTCTTCAGAGGAAAAGCAGCTAACTTTCCACTAAGGTTCCTTCTTACATGGGAAGGCACAGGATGGTCTCTGCTGGCCTTCTCTCCAGGCCTCTGGGTTCCCATAACTTTCCCCAGGGTGATTCTTTTCTGCACCTCCAAAGGCCTGGGCTGAGCTGCAAATGCTGAGATGAGGAATGCCGAGCTGCTTAGGCTGTGCTACGTTGCGCTTTCTCATTTAAGCACCAGCCAATTAATGCAAACGTCATTCATTGCAGCAGGCCCACCTCCTAGCCGACTGCTGATGTAATTAGCAACAGATGAGGTTCAACTATCATTGACTCAAGTCCACAGCAACAGAACAAGGTGCCTTCACCTGGCCAAGGTGACAACTGAATCTAACTACCACAGAGTTCAAGATGAAGTTTGAGAGGAGGGTAGGGGCCACAGGACCATAGAAGCCACAACAAATTTTCATAAACAAAACAGCAAGTCATTGAACTGATTCCAATAGAGCAGTGCTGATCTGATTTCCAACAAAGGACCACTCTGGCTGCTATGTAGAAAGAAAATAGACTGACTGAAAGGCTGAGAGTGGATGTGGCAAGCCTAATAAATAGAGTATTGTAATAGTCTATGTAGAAGATAATAGCATATTGGACTCAGGTGTAAGTAACAGGTGTAAGAAAACATGGGCTTGGACAGGAGTGAATCAAATTGAAGGGTGAAATTAGGAACCTAGGTTTTTGGCTTGAACCAGTTTCTGAGATGGAGAAGACAAGAAAGGTTTATGAGACTTAAGGCAAAAATTCAGTTTTGGACCTGTTAAGGTGGCAATACCTACTACTCATAAAAATAAAAATGTCAAAGAGGTAATTAGATACATGAATCTCAGGCTTAGAATAGAGATGAGGGATGGAAATAAGAGTTTGGGAGCCATAAACACATAGAATTTAAGATAAAAGTTATGCATTTGTCAAAACAGATTAAACTGTACACTTAAGATCTGTGCATTTCACAGATTATTTTAATAAAATCATGGTACTGAATGATAGCACCGAACAAGAGTAAGATTAAAAAACAAGAAAGGATCCATCCCCAAGTCTGCTGCTATCCAAAGGATCAGTGGAATAAGAGAGGCGAAAAAATTAGTAGAAAGAAAGCAGGTGAGTGAGATGTTCAGAATTCAAGCAAGAGGAGTCTTTCACAAAGGACTAAGCAGAGTGCTAAAAGATTACTGAATTTGGCAAAAAAAGGTGGTTAAAAGTGGTGTCAGAGCGGGCCACGGTGGCTCAGCAGGTAAGAACGCTTGCCTGCTGTGCCGGAGGACCCGGGTTCGATTCCTGATTCCTGCCCATGTAAAAAAAAAAAAAGAAAAAAAACAGAAATCCCAGAATGAACTGAGATTCAGCATCAAGGGATTGAGAAAAACTCTAGAATGAGCTAAGACCCAGCATCAAGGGATTGAGAAAGCCTTCTCGACCAAAAGGGGGAAGAGTGAAATGAGACAAAGTGTCAATGGCTGAGAGATTCCAAACAGAGTCCAGAGGTTATCCTGGAGGTTATTCTTATGCATTAAGTAAGTATCACCTTGTTATCCAAGATGTAATGGAGAGGCTGGAGGGAACTGCCTGAAAATGTAGAGCTGGGTTCCAGTAGCCATGTTTCTTGATGATAATTGTATAATGATATAGCTTTCACAATGTGACTGTGTGATTGTGAAAACCTTGTGTCTGATGCTCCTTTTATCTACCTTGTCAACAGATGAGAGGAACATATGGAATAAAAATTAATAATAGGGGGAACAAATGTTAAAACAGATTTAGTTTGAAATGCTAGTGATCAATGAAAGGAATCAGTAAGGGGTATGGCCTGTAAAATTTTTTTTTTCTGTTTGTTATATTCTTCTGTTGTCTTTTTATTTCTTTTTCTGAATTGATGCTAATGTTCTGGGAAATGATCATGATGATGAATATGCAACTATGTGATGATATTGTGAATTGCTGAGTGTATGTGTTGGGAATGTTTGTGTTTCTTATAATTTTTTTTAATTAATAAAAGCTTTTAAAAAAAAGTGGTGTCAGAAGGAACTATTTCATTGGCGCAGGGGAGATGCAAGTCATATCAGACTGAGTAGAACAAATGACAGCTGAGAAAGAAGCGGACAAGTGTTAAAAAAACATTTGAAAACATAAAAATATAACACTTCCATCTATCAAAAATACCATAAACAATGTTAAGAGACAAGCAAATGAGAGGCTACAAATCTCTGCAGTTGATAACAAAGAATCACTATCCAAAATATTTAAAGAAGTCCTATAAATTGATAAGAAAATGACAAAACAAATTGCAAAAAAACTGAAAACTAATCAAGGAATATGAAACAGGTACTTCACAGAGCAGGACAATTAAAGGCCCAAAACCATAGAAAGACAGTCAGTTTCACTAGTAATCAAGGGCATACAAATTAAAATAATGAGTTTTTTTGTGTATGTGCTAAGACTGGCAAAATTTTCAATAAAATCCAACGTTGGTGAGGGTATAGAAGAAATGTGTACTTTTATTTACTTGAGAATAACAATAGTAGTTAATATTTATAAGCCAGCATTTACTTTGTGACAAGCATCATATCTACTACTACAGCATTTTAAAAGTTAAGTTTTTCATTAACTACTAAAATTTACTAAATTACTACTAAAATTTAAACCCAAGAACACTAAAGAAATACTTAACGCTACCTCTTGGTGCACATGTTCAAAACTGTTTATTGCAGGAATGTTTGTAAAAGCGGAACAATAGGAAATAACCTAATAAGAATATTGTGGCATGAAAAAGAAAAAATGAAGAAATAATAAAGAATATGATCTTTTATTATAAAACAAATAGACAACCTTCTATTGGCTTGACTAAACAGATAAAAGGCCTGGATGGATCTGCAAACCTTTGAAGGGATGAGGGGGAGTGAGAATTGAAAGGGCACCAAGAAGATTTAACAATCATAAATGTTTATGCTCCCAATCAAGGAGCTCCAAAGTACATGAGACAGACACTGGCAAAAGTGAAGGAAGCCATAGACGTTTCAACAATAATAGTAGGAGACTTCGATACACCACTCTGCTCTGTAGATAGAACAACCAGACAGAAGACCTACAAGGAAATAGAGAAGTTAAATAACTGGATAAATGAATTAGACCAAACAGATATATATAGGTCATTGCACCCCAAAGCACAAGAATATACATTCTTCTCTAGTGCTCATGGAACATTCTCCAGAATAGATCATATGCTGGGGCACAAAAGAGGTCTTTATAAATTTAAAAATACTGAAATTACTCAAAGCACTTTCTCTGATCACAATGGGATGAAGCTGGATCTCAATAACCACCAAAGAACAAGAACATTCACAAATATATGGAGATTAAATAACACATTCTTAAACAACTAGTGGGTCAAAGAAGAAATTGCTAGAGAAATCAGTAGCTATGTGAAGATGAATAAAAATGAGAATACAACTTATGAGAACTTATGGAATGCAGCAAAGGCTGTGCTGAGAGGGAAATTTATTGCCTTAAATTCCCTATATTAAAAAATCAAGAAAAAGCAAAAAATCGAGGACTTAACAACAAATCTGGAGGAACTTGAGAAAGAACAGCAAACTAACCCCAAATCAAATAGGAGAAGAGAAACAACAAAGATTAAAGCAGAGATAAATGAATGGGAGAACAAAAGAACAATAGAAAGAATCAATAAAATAAAAAATTGGTTCTTTGAGAAAATCAATAAAATTGACAGGCCACTAGCAAGACTGACAAAGAAAAAAGAGAGAGGATGAAAATAAACAAAATCAGAAATGAGAAGGGGTACATTACCACAGACACTGAAGAAAGAGAAGAAATAATAAGAGGATGCTATGAACAACTATATGCCAACAAACTGGACAACTTAGATGAAATTGACAAGTTCCTGGAGACACACAAACAAGCTTACTGACTCAGGAAGAAATAGAAGATCTGAACAAACCAAATTACAAGTAAACAGATTCAATCAGTCATCAAAAATCTTCCTATAAAGAAAAGCCCAGGGTCTAGGTGGCTTCACAGGGGAGTTTTATCAATCATTCCAGAAAGAACTAACACCAATCCTGCTCAAACTTTTCCAAAAAACTGAGGAAAAAAGGAATTCTACCTAACTCATTTTATGAAGCTAGTATCATTTTAATACCAAAACTGGGTAAAGATGCTATAAGAAAGGAAAACTACAGGACAATCTCCCTAGTGAACACAGATGCAAAGATTCTCAATAAAATATTAGTAAATCAATTCCAATAGCACATTAAAAGAATTATACACCATGGCCAAGTGGGGCTTATGCCAGGAATGCAAGGATGGTTCAACACAAGAAAATCAATTAATATAATACAGTACATTAACAAATCAAAAGGGAAAAATCACATATCATCTCAATTGAGGCTGAAAAAGCATTTGACAAAATTCAGCAACCTCTTCTGATAAAAACACTCCAAAAGATAGGAATCAAACGTAATTACCTCAATATGATAAAGGGAGCATATGAAAAACTGATAGCCAGTATCATACTCAGTGGAGAGAGACTGAAAGCCTTCCCCCTAAGATTAGATACAAGACAAGAATGCCCAGTGTCACCACTATTATTCAACATTGTGCTAGAAGTTCTAGCTAGAGCAATTTTGCAGGACAAAAAAATAACAGGCATCCAAACTGGAAAGGAAGAAGTAAAACTCTCATTATTTGCAGATGATATGATACTATACTTGGAAGATCCTCAGAAATCTACAGCAAAGATACTTGAGCTAATAAACAAATTCAGCAAAGCGGTGGGATATAAAATTAATGTGCAAAAATCAGTAACATTTCTACACACAAGTAATGAGCTAGCGGAAGATTTTGAAGATTTGGAAAAGCTAACTACCTGTGCTGGTTTGAAAGGATGTATGTCCCCTAGAAAAGCCATGTTTTAATCTAAATACTATTTCGTAAAGGCAGAATAATCCCTATTCATACTGTATGTTTGAAACTGTAATCAAATCATCTTCCTGGAGATGAGATGTAATCAAGAGTGGTTGTTAAGCTAGAATGTCTCCACCTATTTGGGTGGGTCTTGATATGTTTCTGGAGTCCTATAAAAGAAGAAACATTTTGGAGAATGAAAGAGATTCAGAGAGAGCAGAGAATGCAGCAGCACCATGAAGCAGAGAATCCATGAGCCAGCAACCTTTAGAGATTAAGAAGGAAAATGCCTCCCAGGGAGTTTCATGAAACCGGAAGTCAGGACAGAAAGCTAGCAGATGATGTTGTGTTCGCCATGTGCCCTTCCAGCTGAGAGAGAAGCCCTGACTGTGTTCACCATGTGCCTTTTCACTTGAGAGAGAAACCTTGAACTTCATTGGCTTTCTTGAACCAAGGTATCTTTTCTGTGGATGCCTTAGATTGGACATTTCTATAGACTTGTTTTAATTGGGACATTTTCTCAGCCTTGGAACTGTAAACTAGCAACTTATTAAATTTCCCTTTTTTAAAAGCCGTTCCATTTCTGGTATATTGCATTCCGGCAGCTAGCAAACTAGAACGCTACCAAATTTACCTGGAAGGGAAAGAGAACCCAAATAGTTAAAAGAATCCTAAAAAAGAAGAATGAAGTGGGAGGATTAACACTCCCTGACTTTAAACCTATTATAAAACCACAGTGGTCAAAACAGCATGGTACTGGCACAAAGACAGAAGCACTGACCAATGGAATTGAATCGAGAGTGCAGAAATAGACCACCAAATCTATGGTCAACTGATTTGTGACAAGGCCCCCAAATCCTCTGAACTGGGACAAAATAGTCTTTTCAATAACTGGGCATGGAAGAACTGGGTATCAATAGCCAAGAGAATGAAAGAGGACCCCTATCTTAAACCCTATACAAAAATTAACTCAAAGGGGATCAAACACCTAAATATAAGAACTAGCACCATAAAGCTTCTAGAACAAAATGTAGGGAAGCATCTTCAAGACCTAGTAATAGGAGTTAGCTTCCTAAACTTTATACCTTAAAGCACAAACAACAAAAGAAAAAAACAGATAAATGGGAACTCCTCAAAATCAAATGCTTCTGCACCTCAAAAGACTTTGTCAAAAAAGGTGAAGAAGCAGCCAACTCAAGAAAAATATTTGGAAATCACATATCAGACAAAGGTCTGATTTCCTGCATATACAAAGAAACCATACAACTCAACAACAAAAGAACGAACAATCAATTTATAAAATGGGCTAAAGATATGAATAGGCATTTTTCTGAAGAGCAAATACAGACGGCTCAAAAGCACATGAAAAAATGCTCATTTTCACTGGCTATGAAAAAAAAAGTATTTAAGCCCTCCAGCCTCCTATCTTCTGGAGCAGATAGGAAAAAAATATGAGAGGATCATATGGTAGCCCATGAAAAACTCTGGGATCTGTCCTGTAACCAGTTGTTGAGGACTGCTTTAAAAACTGTTGCTTTTTATATTCTTTGCTTTGTATATATGTTATACTATACAATAAAAAAAAGTTAAAATAAAAAAAGAATTGAAAAGAAGAGGAAAGCAGTAATTAAAAATTTTTTGAGTACCTTGAATTTAATAAAATTAACACGTATTTTCTTTTTCTATTAAAAACATTTAATTTAATTTTCCATTAATTCTACAGAAAAGAAATGAAAACTGGACAAACTCATGAACTTGAGATGTTTCACAGCACTATAGAGCTCCTAAAAGATCCTCCTAACATTAAGAAAAAATAATGACAAAACCATTCTTTAATAATTCCTGACTTCAACTTTTTGCCCAAATGTTTCAACTTTACATTGCACCAAATGATTCCCTGATATGAAAGTTTACATAATTAACATATTTACACTTCCTCCCAAGTCCTAACTGTTGCTTACAAATCTTGACCAATTTATAACAGGTACATTTATTCCACAATAGCCATTCTCCAAGTTGTTTACTTTTCTTCTACATTTGAATGGATTAAATATTCACCGATTCTTTTACAATGCTCTATCATATCTGAATTTTTTACCGTTAATTTTTTATTCATTTGAGGTTGCACTAATTTGATTATCAAGCATTATTTGTCAAGAAGGGTTCAGGAGTGCTACAGTCCCTGAGTTTTTTCCATGTTAGAGAACATCTGCCAGGCTCCTTGAATCACAACTTGGTTGGCATGGCAGAGACTGCTTATTGACTCCCATAATTCCCTCCTCCTCCACCTTTTTCAAAAAATTCGCTGGGCACACTGTGGTCCAAAATAATGACCCTTCTTATGCTTTCTTGTAGCTCAATGTGACCATGACTATATTCTGGTTAAGACACAAGCAGAAGTGTTGGGTTCCTTAAAATAATATAACTCTTTGGGGAAAAGAGCAAAAGGAACTTCTCCCCAATTCCTCTTTTCTGTTCTGGAATGCTGTTTTTTTTTTTTTTTTTTTTTTTAAACTTTTTATTAATTAAAAAACTTAACAAAAGAACATTAATATATCATTCCATTCTACATATACAATCAGTAATTCTTACTATTATCATATAGTTGTATATTCATCATTTTTTAGAACATTTGCATCGATTTAGAGAAAGAAATAAAAAGACATCAGAAAAAGAAATAAAACAATAATAGAGAAAAAAGATTATACATACCATACCCCTTACCCCTTGCTTTCGTTTATCACTAGCATTTCAAACTAAATTTATTTTTTTCATTTGTTCCCCCTATTATTTATTTTTATTCCATAT
>PVIY010056441.1:0-13309 GCA_004026745.1 Myrmecophaga tridactyla | reverse complement strand
TTCATATGAACAAACCCGAAGACTGAGGGCTCAGCTTATAGCTTTGGTTGTCCACACTGCTTGTGAGAATATCAAGAATTCAACTTGGGGGAAGTTGAATTTCTCCCCGTTCTCACCATTCCCTGAAGGGGGCTTGCAAATATTTTTCCAGCCACTGATCAAATCATTCTGATTTCATTTATGTCCCCAGCCCTCCTCTGGGGGCCTATTTTTATTATTCATAATTTGTGAATTAATTGCACACTTGAAGCTTAGTTGCGCTCAGCCCCTGCTGCTGGTAAAGTCCCTTTCCTTTCCCCTCTGGAAAGCAGCCTGGGGGGGGGCGGCGCCGGCCGCTGTGGCTTGGGAAACTCACGGTTCTGGGGGGGGCTCGCAGCCGGTCCAGCTGGTCCAGGCTGAGGGTACGCTGTGTGTCTGGTCACTGACGTGGCCCCAGGAGCTGTTCTGTACTGTTCCTGGATATTTAGTAGCTGTTCTGGATGAGGAACTAAATCCCACACCTTGCTAAGTTGCCTTCTGGCTCACTTACTTTGGATTTTAATTTACTCTTCTTTTTTAGGTTTTTAAGGTGGAAGTTTAGATTACTGTTTGAGAACCTTTGTTCTTTTCTAATTTAAGCATTTAATGTTATTTTCCTTTTCAACACTGTGTTGTTGCAACCTACAAATGTGATATGTTGAACTTCCATTCGCATTTTCATACAGTTCATATTTTCTTTGATCTGTGCTGTGAAATTCAAGGTTCCCAAGATGAATTTCATTTCTGATACTAATTGCAGAACTCACTGAAAGCCGTTAAGCTCACAGTTACAGTTTATTACAGGAAAAGGGTACAGGTTAAAATCAGCCAAGGGACCATGTATATAGGGGCCACTAAACTTCCAAGCATAAAGCTTCGAGTTGTCTTCCCCCAATGGAGGTGTGCAGACAGTGCTTACTTCTGCCCAGTAATGATGTGTGATAATACGCAGTGAATGTCGCCAGTCAGGGAAGCACATCTGAGCTTTGGTGTCCATTGCTTCTGTTGGGGCTTAGTCACGCAGGCAAGATTGACCACCCACATATCTGAATTTAGTCTCTACTCCTTCTGGAGGTAGAGCTGATTCTAGGTGATCCAGAGACTTTCTAGTAAGTCACATAGTTAGCTTAGACTATCTGGTGTGACCCAAGTTCCCCAAATAAATAAATACTCTTTATCAAGCAAGACCTTTCACGGGTTTACAGATTAACTCCTAAAAATCTAGGACAAAGACCTTTCCTTGGGCACGGTTAATTATTTACTGCACAGATATGTTTAAAAGTGTATTGGTTGACTTGTAAATTTGGCGAACTTTTCAGATATCCTTTTTATATAGCGCTAGTCTAATTCCATTGTGATCGGAGGACATACTTGGTATCATTTTAATTCTTTTTCTTTTTTATGGCCCATATTGTGAATATTCTGTATGTACTTGAGAAGAATATTTTTTTTTGTGTGGTTTTGGGGTGTTTTTTTCTTTTTCTGTACACTGGAATATTTTTATCTAACGCTAGAATTATTTGAACCTTCGCTTACCAGTAAATATCTGGGCTGTGCCCTCAACTCTTGAAGTTTCTTTTTTGATTTTATTAATTGTTGTAGCTCTATTCAGATTTTTAGAAGTTTCTTCTTGATTCAGTTTTGTTCATATTTTTTCCTACACTTTGTCTTTGGTATTTTGCTTAAACTTTTTTTTAATTAACTTTAGGAATTTTTTCTCCTTTCTTTATATTTCTTTTTTTTTTTTTTTTTTTAATTTGCATATGGGCAGGAGGCACCAGGGATCGAACTCCAGACTTCCAGCACGGCAGGTCGGAGCTCTGCCTGCTGAGCCACGGCAGCCACCCCCTTTCTTTATATTTCTTATACCTTCTGTGGTAGTTAGATTCAGTTGTCAACTTGGCCAGGTGAGTGTACCTAGTTTTGTTGCTATGGACATGAGCCAATGGTACGTGAACCTCATCTGTTCACAGATGTTACATCTGCAGTCGGCTAGGAGGCGTGCCTACTGCAATGAATAATGTTGACTTAATTGGCTGGTGCTTAAATGAGAGACCTTAAGGTAGCACAGCCTAAGCAGCTTGGCATTCCTCATCTCAGCACTTGCAGCTCAGTCCAGGCCTTTGGAGATGCAGGAAGAAGTCACCCCGGGGAAAGTTGTTGGAACCCAGGGGCCTGGAGAGAAGGCCAGCAGAGACCATCCTGTCTGTGCCTTCCCATGTAAGATAGAACCTCAGTGGAAAGTTAGCTGCCTTTCCTCTGAAGAACTAACAAAATAAGTCCCCTTTTATTAAAAGTCAATCCGTCTCTGGTGTGTTGCATTCCGGCAGCTAGCAAACTAGAACACCTTCTTTACATTAGCTCTTTTCACCTTGTCAGCTTTTCTAATGTAAACATCATTAGTACCATTTAACCTGTACCTCACAGTTTTATTGTTTGTATATAGTAATGTAGTGATCTTTTTGTAATTTCATTAAGATTTATTTCTTTGAATTGTGTATTATTTTAGAAATGTGATTATTAAGTTTCCAGAAAGATAGGAATTTTCCCCTTAATTAATGATTTCTAAATTATTTCATTTTAGTCATCCTTTGTGACGTGTATGTCAGTCCTCTGAGTGCAGTGTCCTAGAAATGTCCAGTAAATTACACATTGTTGGTTTTATTTTTGAAATCTTCTGATTCCTAATTGATTTGTTTTGCTCTGTTGCTGAGAGAAGTATTAAAAATCTTTTACATTGGTAATTGACTCAACAGTTTTTTTTTTTTCTGTAGGTCTATTTTGCTTTGAGGCTCTATTTTAAAGGATATACAGTTATGGAGTATGGAATTATCTTTCTTTTGCACCTTAAAACATGATTTTCTGACTCACTTTTGCTATTAATACATATGGCCTTAGAGTCTATTTTGTGAGTTATTACTAGTTAAACTAGTTTTTTTAAAAAATATTTTATTATAAACAACACGTACGTTCTTGATATACAAACCTTGACATGAGTACAGTCAGTATCATCACATAGTTACGTATTTGTCACCATGATCATTTTTTGAACATTTGCATCTCTCCAACAAAAGAAATAAAAAAGAAAAAAGAAACTCATACATGCCATACCCCTTACCCCTTCCTCTGATTGACCACTAGAATTTCAGTCTACTCAATTTATTTAACCTTTGTTCCCCCTATTATTTGTTTATTTCTTTTCCATATTTTGTACTCGTCTGTCCATACCGTAGATGAAAGGTGCTTTAGATAAAAGGTTTTCATAATCACACAGTCACATTGCAAAAGCTGTATACCAGTTCTGTATGAAAGATAGAGTTAGTGCAAAGGATGCCACTCATGAGAGTGGAATTTGTAACGTGATAACAGGTTCTGCCACACTGTTCAGTCCTTAGTGGGTATTCGAGGAATGGAATGAAATCTGGTGGAACTTAATTTAACTGTTCAGATCACTCCAGAACCAGAATTTTCTTATGTTAGCTTCAAGAACTATGGCTGCTGGAACATAGCTCTATAGTTTCAGGAACTTCCCTGTAGCCACTCTAATACACTATAAACTAAAAAGGGGATATCTGTATAATGCAAAAGAATAACCTCCAGGATAACCTCTCGACTCTGAAACCTCTCAGCCACTAACACTTTATTTTGTCTCATTTCTTTCTTCCCCCTTTTGGTTGAGAAGGTTTTCTCAATCCCTTGATGCCAAGTCCCAGCTCATCCTAGGATTTCTGTCCCACATTGTCAGGGAGGTTTACAACCCTGAAAGTTATGTCCCACGTGGAGGAGGGCAGGGCAGTGAGTTTGCTTGCCATGTCAGCTAAGAGAGAGAGAGAGAGAGAGGCCACATCTGAGCAACATAAGAGGTTCTCTGGGGGTGACTCCTAGGCCTAAATTTAAGTAGGCTTAGCCTATCCTTTGAGGAATAAGTTTCATAGGGACTAGTAGTTTTTTTTTTAAAAAAAAAACAATTTATTGGTTTATCTGGGGGACTGATGGGAAGGAATTCCATGCTATTGCAGAAAAAACATCTGTATGAAGTAGAAATTGGTTGTAATAACTTTAGTGGAGAATATGTTTTAGAAACTGGAAGTAACTTGATGTAAAATTCAGGCAGCAGTTTAACAGAACTGTCCCAGATGGTTGGGCTGAGGCTACCACCTAAAAAGGATGAAAGACTTGGCTGTGGGTAATTTTGGATGATACCTGGAGAAATATTATACTGTGCAGAAACCAAATTGAGTTTTTTTCACTAGTGTTGTAAAGTTTCATGCAGTGTTCTAGTTTGCTAGCTGCCAGAATGCAACACACCAGAGGTGGATTGGCTTTCAGTGAAAGGGGATTTATTTCATTAGTTCTTCAGAGGAAAGGAAGCTAACTTTCATCTGAGGTTCTTTCTTACATGGGAAGGCTCAGGGTAATCTCTGCTGGCCTTCCCTCCAGGCCCCTGGGTTCCAACAACTTTCCCCGGGGTGTTTTCTTTCCTCATCTCCAAAGGTCTGAGCTGAGCTGCGAGTGCTGAGATGAGGTATGCTGAGCTGCTTAGGCTGTGCTATGTTGAGCTCTCTCATTTAAGCACCAGCCAATTAACTCAAATGTCATTCATTGCAGCAGGTTCACGCACCATTGGCTCATGTCCACAGCAGCAGAACTAGGCACTTTAACCTGGCCAAGTTGACAACTGAATCTAACTACCACATGCAGTAAAAGTTTTTTTTTTTTCTGTATACACTTCAATTTCACAGCAAGAATGGCATAGAATACCAGAACACAGAAGAGAACATTCATCTAACTCCTTGAAATAACAATGCATACAGCAATTCAAAGTGAATATACTCTGATTACAACCAGAGCTTCCTGCAAGTTCAGTGTGGTGGTTATAGAAAGCATGGGCCCTGGTATGAGTATCAAGAAAACGGCTACCACCTTCTTGTATGTATTTTCTCATTTTTTGGTTGGTTTTCTTTTTTTTGGTCTTTATTTTTCTTAATCACCTCTGCCATTGCTGCTGATTCTTAGCAATGTTGTTAGTCATTGAACTTAGCACTCTGGCAATCAAGACATTTAAAATCTTTAATCTTCTGGAGTGAGAAAGAGAAAAAGTACTGTGTGACATTTAGAACTCAGATTTACAAACAAGGTGGTCATTTATTTTCTTGGATCGAAACTTCTACAGTTTTCCTGATTGTGTCATCATAGGAGATCTGACTTAAAATTTGTTTCAAAACTAACATAAGAAAATTATGGTTCTGGAGTGATCTGAACAGTCGTAACTTCCACCTGATTTTGTTCCATTTATCGAATACCCGCAAGGTTTGAACAGTTTGGCAGAACTTGTTACCAGGTTACAAATTCCACTGTCATTAGTCCATCCTTTTACACTAACTCCATTTTTCATATAGAACTTATTTATAAATGCTGGGTCAAGCTCTCATAGGAATTTCCGGGGCTTGATTTGACTGACTAGAAGACTTTGTGAGAAATCCGGAGTATACAAGTATATGATATGCTGCCCCATTTGGGAAAATTGCATTAAGTATCTAGAAATTCTGGTGTGTGTACCCTTGGTGAGAAGCTTCATGAAACTCTTACATAAGAGAATAAAAGAAGCTTTGAGTGGAGTCAAACCCACTGTAATCCCTTCAAGCTTCAACAAGGGAACTGGTTGCTTTCACTAAGAGGATGGTACACATCTCTTGGAGATACACATGCTACTCTTACTGAGTACATAAGTTCCCTGCTTCTCAGTTTTTTCACACTTGTGCTTGAACATTGTACATCCTTCAGAAGTATGTCTCACTCATATCTTGGGTTGGTGTGAAGATCCCCAGATTCATGGTGTGCTTCAGAATGCTGCCAGAAAAACCAAACCTCCAGCAGCTTTCTTGGTTTCTTTGGAATGTGCAGTTTCCAGTACTGTGAGGTTAGCGAACAACCAACAACCACAGAAAATGAGCCAAATTAAATATTTTGTTCTAACTGTGTAATTGAAGTTCAGGTTCCTGTTTTTTTTTTTTTAATTAATTTTTGAAATTAAAAAAAAGTGACAGGAAAGAAACACAAACATTCTTAACACGATCATTCCGTTCTACATATGTAATCAGTAATTCACAATATCATTACTTAGTTGCATATTCATCATCATCATTTCCTAGAATATTTGCATCAATTTAGAAAAAGGAATAAAAAGACAACAGAAAAATAAAAAGAAAACAAAAAAAAATTATACATACCATACCCCTTACCCCTCCCTTTCATTGATCACTAGCATTTCAAACTAAATGTATTTTAACATTTGTTCCCCCTATTATTTACTTTTATTCCATATGTTCTACTTGTCTCTTGACAAGCTAGATAAAAGGAGCATCAGACACAAGGTTTTCACAATCACACAGTCACATTGTGAAAGCTATATCATTATACAATCATCATCAAGAAACATGGCTACTGGAACACAGCTCTACATTTTCAGGCAGTTCCCTCCAGTCTCTCCATTACATCTTGGATAACAAGGTGGTATCTACTTAATGCATAAGAATAACCTCCAGGATAACGTCTGGACTCTGTTTGGAATCTCTCAGCCATTGACACTTTGTCTCATTTCACTCTTCCCCCTTTTGGTCCAGAAGGTTTTCTCAATCCCTTGATGCTGGGTCTCAGCTCATTCTCGTGTTCCATTTTTTTTAATCTATAAATTTATATTAACTTTTTTTTTTTTTAAAGGATTAGTAAAAGCTTCCTGGCTTTTTTTTTGTTAGCAAAAGAGTAATGTGAATCTGTTGGAAATAAGAGGCAGATGCAGTTCGGGGTCTTAATAGTCCACAGCTTCCTGTTACAGACAGGTAGAGGGAGTGCTGGCTAATGTTGCCAGCTATGTTGTGTAAGCCGGACCTAGCTTTCTTTCAGTTAGTTTTCACCTGATAGTTTTCCTTTGTGTGTGTGTGTGTTTTAACTCTCAATCTTTGTGTGTTTACATTTTTTAGGTGTTTCTCTTTTAAGTAGCATATATAACCAATTAAGAAAAATATAGTGTGACGGTTTGCTGCTGAAACATGCAGTCCATTTGTGGTTATTTTAGTTGCCTATATATATTTGAATTCATTTCTGCCATCTTATTTTGTGCTTTCTGTTCATCCTGTCCATTTCTGTTTCTTTTTTTCTTTCTTGGCTTCTTTTGCACTGATTATATTTCATCATTCAGTTTTTTTTTCTATTAACTTGAAGAGTACACACTTTGTTTCTTTAGGAAGCTAACATAAGAATTTTTAATATACATAGATAAAAATTCTTAGTTTTTATATTATTGTGCTTTTTTAGTGCTACTTTATTTTTTTCAAACGCAGAAGACATATTTTTAAATTTAGATTTATTGTTCCATCTTGCATATTAGGTCTTCCATTTGAAATCATTTTCTTTCTGCCTGAATCTTTAGCATTTCCTTTAGCCAGAGCCTCTTGGTAGCAGAATTTCTCAGGTTTTGTTTATCTGAAAATGTCGTTTTACCCGTTTTTATTTTTTATCTTTTTCAAAATCATTTTTAAATTTGTACATTTAGTCACTATCTTTGTACACTCCAGGCATTCCTAGATTATACGATCTCAGTTCTTTATCATCTGTTTTTCCTTCTAGTTTTATATGTGCCTCCAGCCCTCCTCCCTCTATCATCTTAGATTCAGCTTCACTCAGTTTACTTACATTATTGTGCTACAGTTAGGTAGTATTGTGCTATCCACTTCTGAATTTTCACAATCAGTCCTCTTGTACAGTCTGTGTCCCTTCAGCTCCAATTACCAATACCTACCCTGTTTCTATCTCCTGATGATCTCTGTTCTTAACTGAAATTTTCCAAGTTCATTTTTTAATGTTAGTTCATATCATTGAGACCATACAGCTTTTGTCCTTTTGTTTCTGGCTAATCTCACTCAGCATAATGTCCTCAAGGTCCATCCACGTTGTTACATACTTCATGACTTTATTCTCTCTTACAGCTGCATACTATTCCATCATATGTATATACCACAGCTTGTTTCGCCACTTGTCTGTTGACAGACATTTGGGCTGTCTCCGTCTCTTGGCAATGGTAAATAATGCTGCTATAAACATTGTTGTGCAAATGTCCATTTGTGTCCTTGCCCTCATGTCCTCTGAATAGATAGCCTAGCAATAGTATTGCCGGATCATATTACAATTCTATACTTAGCTTCCTGAGGAATCGCCAAACTGCCTTCCACAGCGGTAGTACCATTTTACATTCCCACCAACAGTCGATAAGTGTGCCTCTTTCTCCACATCCTCTCCAGCACTTGTCATTTTCTGTTTTATTGATTATGGCCATTCTGGTGGGTATGAGATGATATCTCATTGTGGTTTTGATTTGCATTTCTCTAATAGCTGGAGAAGTTGAGCATCTTTTCATGTGCCTTTTAGCCATTTGTATTTCCTCTTCTGAGAAGTGTCTGTTTAAGTCTTTTGCCCATTTTGTAACTGGATTGTTTGTCTTTTTATTGTTGAGTTGAACAATCTCTACATATTTTGGATACTAGACCTTTATCTGATATGTTGTTTCCAAATATCGTCTCCCTTTGTGTAGGCTGTCTTTACTTTCTTGACAAAGTTCTTTGATGCAGAAAAGTGTTTAATTTTGAGGAGCTCCCATTTGTCTATTTCTTTCTTCAATGCTCGTGCTTTGGGTGTAAGATGTAGGAAACCACCTCCGATTACAAGTTTTATAAGATATTTCCCTACATTTTCTTCTAAAAGTTTTGTGTTCTTAGATCTAATGTTTAGGTCTTTGATCTACTTTGAGTTAATTTTTGTATAGGGTGTGAGATACGGATCCTCTTTCATTCTTTTGCATATGAATATCCAGTTCTCTAGGCACCATTTACTGAAGAGACTGCTCTGTTCCAGGTGAGTTGGCTTGACTGCATTATCAAAGCTTAATTGTCCATAGATGAGAGGGTCTATATCTGAACACTCTTTTTGATTCCATTGGTGAGTATAGCTATCTTTATGCCAGTACCATGCTGTTTTGACCACTGTAGCTTTGTAATATTCCTTAAGTTTTTTAACTTAAGACCTCCTACTTCATTTTCTTTTCTCAGGATATTTTTAGCTATTCAGGGCACTCTGCCCTTCCAGATAAATTTGGTTAGTGGTTTTTCTGTTACTGCGAAGTAAGTTTTTTGGATTTTAATTGGTATAGCATTCATTGTATCTGTAAATCAATTTAGGTAGAATTGACATCTTAACTATATTTAGTCTTCCAATCCATGAACACAGTATGCCCTTCCTTTTATTTAGGTCTTCTGTGATTTCTTTTAGTAATTCCTTGTAGTTTTCTTTGTATAGATCTTTTGTATCCTTAGTTAAATTTATTCGTAAATATTTTATTCTTTTGGTGTAATTGTAAATGGAATTTTTTTCTTGATTTCCCCCTCAGATTGCTCATTACTAGTATATAGAAACACTATGGATTTTGAGTGTTGCTCTTGTAACCTTTGAGTCTCTTTGCTGTACTCATTTATTAGCTCTAATATTTTTGTTGTGGATTTTTTGGGGTTTTCGACATATAGTATCACATCATCCGCAAACAAGAGTTTTACTTCTTCCTTTTCAATTTTGATGCCTTATATATCTTTTTCTTGTCTAATTGCTCTGGTGACCCTTGTTTTTTAAATTATTTTTATTATTTTTGTAGGGTATCTGATTCCAGGTTGCCAAATATTTTTTTCTTACCATGTTGATGCTACCATTCTAGTGTATATTGGCTTTCTTTATACTGTTGTTGAAATAATCACATATTCACATTATTCTTCCCTGACTACAGTTTCCATATTATTTGACTAGATATTTATTTCTTCTTATGCTACTTGGGATTTGTTCAGTTTCTTGATTTTACAGTCTGATGTCTTTCAACAGTTATAGGTAATTCTCTTCAAATATGACCTCTACCCCATTCTTTTTTTCTAGAGCTCTAATTAGACATGTTTATTTTCCCCACCCTTATCTTCCACCTGTTTTAACCTCTCTTTCCTGAATCTCTTTTTCTCTTTGTACTTAGCACTAAAGAAATTAACCAGAATTATCTTCTTGTTTATTATCTTTTCTTATAGTGTAAAACATTATTTAATTAGTCTGTTGAGTTGCTAATTAAAATTTTTTTTATTACTAGAAGTTGTTTCTTTTTAAATCAGCTGCATCATTTTTAGTAGCTCTTAATTCCTTACCCTTATTCTTCTTTTTTCTTTAAACATGTGAAAGACTCATTTAATAATCTATCTAACATTAATAGCAGTACCTGTAGTTTTTTATTTTTGGTGAAAATTAACATATATACGAAAAAGCAATACATTTCAAAGCACATCACAACAATTAGTTGAAGAACAGATTTCAGGGTTTGGTATGGATTACAGTTACACAATTTTAGATTTTTACTTATAGTTGCTCTAAGATACTGGAGTCTAGAAGAAATATCAATATAATGATTTAGCAGTCATACTTCTATGTTAAATCCTTCCTTCTCTGTACAACTCTGCCATCACCCTTGATCTTTCTCCCATTCTATAGGGGTATTTGAGCTATAGCCATTCTAACTTTTGCACGTTGGAAGGGGCTGTGTATAATATATGGAGTAGTGGGGATGGAACTAGTTGATGTTCTAGAGAGGCTGGCCCCTCTGCATTTCAGGACTTAACTGGTTCAGGAACCGAGGTTCTAGGCTTCTAGAAAGTTATTCTAGTGCATAGGAACTTTGTAGAATCTTATATAACACCATAGTGTTCTTTAGGACTGGCAAGAGTGTTTTTGAATGGGGTTCGCAAGTTATGGTAGATAGCAATGTCTAACTGAAGCTTGCACAAGAGTGACCTCCAGAGTAGCCTCTTGACTCTAAACTCTTTCAGCCACTGGTACCTTATTTGTTACACGTCTTTTCCCCCTTTTGGTCATGTACCTGTGTTTTTAATTTTCCAAACAGAAGTCTTTGTAATTGTTATTCTGTGGTTTGTTTTTTTTCTACTGACTCTTGAGTATAGTGTCTTGTCTTCTTTTGTTTTGTGAATATTCAGTTTTTGTTTTTGAGATGTTGTCCTTTGGAACTTTCCTCTGTGGCAATTTTTTTTTTTTAGTTTATCTTAGTTTTTCTAGAGAGGATCTGCATTTAATTTTAGCAGGTGTCTGAAGGCAGCATAAGTCCTGGACTATTGCTGGTACAGGTAGGTATTCCTGTTGTTTCTGCATGATCTCCCCCATCTCCTCTGTGTTTTCCCCTAATTTACCTACTGAGAGTGTTCATTTTTGGGGTTTCTGGCTTTATATGGATTCTCCCATCTAAGTGTACTACCTGTGTCGGTCATAGATACCACCTCCTACTCCCCCACATAAGGCCTGGCCTGTTGAAACTCACGTTTCATTGAGTAGGGATTGAGCAGATTTATTTGGTGTTTGATTATCTTACTGATGTTTTCTTTCTTGTCCTTTCTATATTTAGCATATTTCCTTTACTTTTCTTTGAGCTCAACATGCACTTAAAAGTATTGTTTTTATATTTTTTCTGGCACTTTTGGGTGTTCTATATTAGAAATGCTTTTCTGGGCTTCTAGTCTACTATTTTGTCAGAAACAGAATTTTGATTTTTATTCCCCCAAATATTTAATATCATATTTAAAAAAAATGATTTCTTTTTGGTGCCATGTTTCCAGTCCTGCTAAAAGTTAAAGATGTGTGACTTGCTTTGTGGTTTTTTTTTGGGGGGGGGGGTTGGGGTGGGCTGGGCACCATATTAAACTAGTTCATACACATGAAAAGATACAAAGAATAACATAATGACCGGCAGTGGTATACCCAGTGTGTAGGCTAAACAGCAGAACATTACTAGTACAGTTTGCTTCCAAATTACTGATTTGCCTCTTTGTACCATACATCATAGTTAATTCTTTTAATTTTTGGGTGTGTGTGAAATTAGGGTGAGACTCTGAATACTGCCTCTTTCCCACCCCAACACATCTCCGCTATGTGTTTTCCAAATATATGCTAAATTTTTAACTTCATAAATTTTTGTGAGTTGGTGTTTTGGTTAAATGCTGCTGGAATGCTGTATACCAGAAATGGAGTGGCTTTTAAATGGAATATTTATTAAGTTACAAGTTTACAGTTCTAAGGCCATAAAAATATTCAAACGAAGGCATCCAGAGAAAGTACCTTAAGAAAGGCTGATGTCTGGTACTTGGGAATGCGCATGCCTGGTGACTGCTGATTCTTGTTCTTGGTTCTGTTGCTTCCAGCTTTTGATGCCAGTGCTTTTTCCTCTCTAGGTATTTGTGGGCCTTCTCTTGTCCCGCGTACAACTCTGGGTTCTTGCTTGCTTAACATCTCAGGGAAGTCATGTGCTGATGTCTGCTGGGCTTTGCATCTCCAGATGTCCATGTGCTTTCTGTTGGCACTCCAAGCATCTTTAATGTCTGTGCCTTTGTTGACTCTGAGCTATCTCCAGAATGTTTCCTCTTTTAAAGGACTCCAGTAAACTAATCAAGACCCATCTTGAATGGGCAGAGTCACATCTCCATCTAATTAAGAGGTCACACTGACAGTTGGGTTGGTCACGTCTCCATGGAAACAATCCAAAATTTCTACCCCACAATATTGAATCAGGATTAAAAGAAACATGGCTGCTCCAAAAGATTGGATCAGCAAAAGGACATGGCTTTTGTGGGGGTACATAACAGCTTCACACTAGCACAGTTGGATTAGGAATTAATTTCTGGTCTGGTCCCGTTTTTCTTTTGTTATTTCAGTTTCTGGAAAAAAGTTTTTTTCTGTAGATTTTGGATTTTCAGAATATTTTGACCTTTTTCTTTCCCACCAGTTTTTACCTCTGGTAGATTAATGGATGCCTCCTCAAGAATATTGTTCACTATTTTAACTAGTAATGTATGACTCACTGAAATTAGCATCTCACTCATTGCTTTAAATACTTTAGCAAACTAAACCTTTGTCAGGACAAGCCTATTTAAAATAATTCTTTGTCTTAGCTTTCCTAGGTGGGAATTAAATTTTTAATGTTCAGTTAATTCAAAGCATATGTTTTTTTTTTATAAACTTTTTTATTAATTAAAAAACTTAACAAAAGAACATTAAAATATCATTCCATTCTACATATACAATCAGTAATTCTTAATATTATCACATAGTTGCATATTCATCATTTCTTAGAACATTTGCATCGATTTAGAAAAAGAAATAAAAAGACATCAGAAAAAGGAATGAAACGATAATAGAGAAAAAAAGATTATAC
>PVIY010056440.1:0-13291 GCA_004026745.1 Myrmecophaga tridactyla | reverse complement strand
GGCTCTCCCTGCTGGGGGCGTGGTCGAGACAGAGGAGAGGTTGTAGGCTGGTTTTAATGGCTTCAATTTGCCAAGCCCTGGGGTCTGAGTTCCTTGAGAGAGGGATTCCACCTAAGTTGGGCTTCACCCCTCCCCTGGGGAAGGCGCATGTGGGAGACAGCCCTGAGAGCAGTCTGTTTCTGCCTATGCGTGGGGCAGCCGCAGCCCGAGAAGTCCCGCCGCTGAATCCGGAGGCTGCCAAGTCTCCGTAGAAACCGCCAGGAAAACCCCCGTTTTGTCCCCTTTCCTCTTTTTCGGTTAGCCCAATAAGCGACTTCTGACTTGCCCCGTTTCGCGTGAGCTGGGGGCCTATTTTTGGTAATCAGAATTTGTTTATTAATGCCGCAATTGGCGCTTGGTTGGATTCAATCCCCGCTACTGTAAGTCTCTTTCCTTTAGTTCCGAGAAGCCGCCTATGGGGGAGGGGCGCCGGGCGCCGGCCACCGGCCACCATGGCTTTGGGGAACTCACCGTTCCGGCGAGTTTCCGTCAGGCTAGCTGTTCCAGACCTGGGCGCGCTGTGTTTCCTGTCACTATCGTGGTTCCGGGAGCTGTTCTGTACTGTTTCTGGTTATCTAGTAGTTGCTCTGGGGGACGAACTAAAACGCACACGTTGCTAAGCCGCCATCTTGGCCCCCCTCCCTACCTTGCTTTTAATCTGCCTGGTACATCTTTGTGCATCTCTTAACTTTTAAAACACTTTTTATTGTATAATAGAACATATTTGCAAAACAAAACAAAACAAAAGCAATAATTTTCAAAGCATTCTTCAACAAATAGTTACAGGACAAATCCCAGAGTTTGTCATCGGCTATATTCCATTACCTAAGATTTTTTTTCTAGCTGTTTCAGAACATTTGTGGCTAGAAAAAAAAATTTTTTTAATCCTCACAATTGACTTTTTTTTCTTTTTTGTGAAAAATAACATATGTACAAGAAAGCAATAAATTTCGAAGTACCTTGCAACAATTAATTGCAGAACAGATTTCAGAGTTTGGTATGGGTTACAATTCCACTAGTTTAGACTTCTACTTCTAGCTGTTCTAAGATACTGGAGACTAAAAGAAATATCAATATAAGGATTCAGCACTCATATTCATTTGTTAAATCTGACCTTCTCTGTATAATTCCACCATCACCTTTGATCTTTCCTTCACTCTTTAGGGGTATTTGGGCTATGCCCATTCTCACTTTCATGTTAGAAGGGGCTGTCAATAATATGGGATAGGGGGATGGAATAAATTGATGTTCTGGAGAGGCTAGCCCCTCTGCATTTCAGGACTTATTTGGTCCAGGGATCCATCTGGAGGTTGTGGGTTTCTGGAAAGTTACTCTAGTGCATGGAACATTCGTAGAATCTTGTATAATGTCCTAGGTATTCTTTAGGATTGGCAAGAATGTTTTTGGTTGGGGTTTGGCAAGTTATGGTAGGTAGCAATATCTAACTGAAGCTTGTAAAGAATGACCTCCAGAGTAGCCTCTTGACTCTATTTGAGCTCTCTCAGCCCCTGATACCTTATTGGTGATACTTCTTTTCCCCTTTTTGGTAAGGATGGCATTGTTGATCCCATGGTGCCAGGGCCAGACTCATTCTTGGGTGTCATCTCCCACACCGCCAAGGAGACTTTCACCCATGGATGTCATGTTCCATGTAGTGGGGAGGGCAACAATTTTACTTGCAGAGTTGGGTTTAGAGACAGCAAGGCCACATTTGAGCAACAAAAGAGGTCCTCCAGAAGCAATTCTTAGCCACACCTATAGGTAGGCTGAACTTCTCCATTACATACATAAGCTTCACAAGAGCAAGCCTCAAAATCGAGGGTTTGGCCTATTGATTTGGGTGTCCCTTATATTTGAAACAGTATCAGGGGCTTGCCTGGTGAAATGCCATATTTTTTTCTCCCATCCCTCGAGGGACTTTGCCAATACCTTTTGATTACCTGCTTAGTATACTCTGGGATGTATCTAGGCATTATATGAAGCTATACAGGATTAAAGGCCCTCATTTTTATCCTGGGCTCCCATGTTTGGATTGTTTAAATAATCTATCCAGGCAGTTTGAGTTAGTTCATGTGCCATAGAAAATAATAGGTTCTGGACAAAATAAATCTTTCTTCCTTTGGTCTCAAAGAGTAGATGAGGTTTAAAATATAGACAAAGTTATCCTTACCCCTGTATTCTGAATTACCTTAATTCTGATCTGATCGGCTTTGTTCTCATCTATAAATGCCAGGTTATACAGATGTAAAACAGCGTCTCAAAATCCAGAAATAATAATTACCACTCTGGACTAAATGTGACTGCTGTAAGAGCTTACAATCTGGGCTCTATTTTCTTATAAGTATTTTCCAAATGAGACTATTCAATAGTTACTCTTTTGTTTATGGCTTATTTTGCCTCACCAAATGTCCCACAAGTTCATTCACAATGTTTCATGCCTCACAACTTCATTCCTTTACATAGCAGCACAATATTCGATCATATGTATATACCATCTTTCACCAATCTACTTCTCAGTCAGTTTTGCATCCTTTAGCCACCTCCATTCATTAGGCATCGTGTATAATGTCCAAAGTCAGCAGTCCACCAATACTCTGTTTTAGATAATTTTAGATAATTAGAGAAAGATAACTGATAACTGATAAACACACCCTCACCAAATTGAAATTTTAAGGCTCCTCTTCACTCTTGTTCTTCCCCCCATTATTTACCCCTTGTGTTGCTGTGGTACAATCTTTTAATTTTTAACCTATCTCCATTTTTACATTTAAATGGATATCTTGTAGACAGCATATAACTGAGTCTTTTAATCCAATCTAATAATCACTGTCATTTAAATGGTGTGTTTACAACTTTACATTTAGTATAGTTTCTGATATGGCTGTATAAAAATTGCCATCTTGATAGTCATTTTCTATTTATTCCATATGTTCATTTGATCTTTTCTTTTACTTCCTTCTTTGCATTAATTGTGTATTTTTAAATCATTCCATTTTATTTCCAATGTTGGTTTACCACTTAGTCCTCTTTTTAAACATTTTCTTAGTGATTGCTCTAGGATTTAGAATATACATCTTTAATTAATCACATCCAATCTTCAAATAATATTATACAAATTCTCCTATAGTGTAAGCATCTTTCAACAGTATTATTCCAATTTCTTCCTCTCATTATTTATACTATTTTTGTCATACATTTCACTATTAACTATACTATAAACAAACAAAACACTGCTATAGTATTTGTTTTAGACAGCGAATTATCTTTTAAAACAATTTTTAAAAGAAAAATTAATTTCACATATATATTCATTTATGTAATCCCCAGCATTCTTCACCTTTTTATGTAGATCAATTTTTAAGAACTCTTTTCTCTTCACTGAATGGCATTTATAAATATATGTCGTATAGCATATCAAATATATATATACACACATATACACATATGTGTACGTGTGTGTGTATGATTTACTTATTTCACTGATGGAATAGTTTTTATTCTCCCTCTGGGAACATTAATAATTTTGTTTTGTTTATTTGGTTTCTTCTCCCAGCGAGTCTCTGTTTCCTGAAAGCCTGAAAGTTTTCTTCCTCTTAATATTTCAATGTCTTCACTGATAAGAACCTTTCTCAGGTATAATAATAGTGCCTGGCTTGTCATCTCATAATTAATAGTAGGGGACTAAATAGCTAATTGAAAGTTCTGAGTACATGGGTAGAGTTTATTGACATTGCCTTAGCTGAAGTTAGGGATGTCTGTGGGCGAAACTGATACAGTATCTTTAGATCTTTCCTATTGTGCTAGTTGAATCACCCAGAGAAAAATCTTTGCATCTCCTGCATGGACGTGTCTTTCTTCTATTTCTAATTTTGGGCGCCCATTGGGGGGAAAAGGGTGATGGTGGTGTTCCTGTGTTCAGCATTTGACATGCATAGTTGCTGAATCTTCCTTCAGTAAAAAGTTCAGTGGCTTTCCCCTCAGTTGCCTTTTATATCCACTAATACATTTCCAGGCTTTTGACAACATGAGGAAAAGGCAGTAGCCTAGCCATGTAAAGTGGAATAGGGATCTCAGGGGAACAGTGTTTCTCAACTGGCCTTCTGCAAGCATCTTTGCTTTAAGCTCTATTCCAACAGTAGCTCTAGTTAAGAGGTACTGAAGCTGCCAGTTCTTATGCCTTTTTAGGGTTGTGCAATGTAAAGCTTGTTGGTTTTCAGCATATCTCATTGCTTGGGATTCATATTCTTAGTTCTGTTAGATCAGTTACCATTACCTCCATCTGTTTTTCAGCTTTTGATATTCTGTGTCTCCTCT
The DNA here is from genome assembly GCA_004026745.1 of Myrmecophaga tridactyla. Lineage (NCBI taxonomy): Eukaryota > Metazoa > Chordata > Mammalia > Pilosa > Myrmecophagidae > Myrmecophaga > Myrmecophaga tridactyla. The sequence goes on along the minus strand of PVIY010056440.1, from coordinate 8,938 downwards.
CCTAGTCCCACTGCTCCTGTGAGTATATTGTTCAAACACTAATACTTATTCTTAAAATATGTCTCAATGGTGCAAATTTAGGTACCTGTGTTCTTTTGTGTAAATCCAGAAGCCATAGGGCCATTCTAGAATTCTTTTCCATCTCCGCCAGATGCAAAGTACATTTTTTTTTTTGCAAACTACATTTTGAAAATGAAAACAGATGAAGGGAACATATATATATTCTTTATTTTAAAAATGCCATATACTTATGCCAATCAAACAATAAATGTCTGTTAAAAGAAATTCCAGATAATCAATGAAACAAAAGTTTTTTGAAATGAGTTTCAGTATACTTAAGAGCTTAATCTATGAACAAAGAATATGCGTAAATCAGTAAAGAGGGAATGAATGAAAAGTCGGAAATAAAATCATAGTAATAAAGATTTTTATTTAAAAATAAAATAATTATATATTAGAAGAAGCTAGTAAACAATTAGCTGATTTTTGTGATTAGAAAACAATTTCCCAGAATAAAAGCAATTGATGAAATCAGGAAAAAATATAATTGTATGTAGAAACATTTATATTTTCTCTATTCTTGCTACGCAAGATAATATTTCTTCTTTATGCTTTTCTGTATTTTCAAAACTTTCTACATTGAGCATAAATTATATAATAAAATTTGACATATCTATTTAGATAACAACTTAAAAACCTTAAAGGGCTATACTTTTAAGACATAATGTAAACACAAACAAGGCATTTGCAGTTTGAAACACTAAATGTCTTACTGAGTAATCCAGACCATGGTATTTTTTCCTGCCTGAGTATCCTGATTTCCACCAAATGCCATCTGACAGGAACCATTTTTATAGATGGACTAACACCAACTGTAAATTGTTTTCCTTCCAAAACTAAGATGAGAAATGTTGACACAATGGCTATACTTTAACAGCACTATAAATGTCCCTTCTCTCTTAATTGTGTTCCTGTCAAGGCAAAGATAAAAGACATCAAACAGAGATGATTCCTAAATACCTAAAGTGCTTGTGGGGACTAAAAGCTTATTCTCATTTTTAACAGTGCAACCCTATAGTTTGTTAGTGTTTCACATTTATTGTAAGCATTATAATTTGTACTAGAAATAAACAGAAAAATAAGACCCAGACCAAAAAAAAAAAAAAAGTCCTGGAATGGTTTGCACACTGAGGTGGGGGGAACAGATGGAAAAAGGCAATTGTATTAATATAAATATCAAATACTGTAATAAATGTATGATTTTGCATGATATCACTGTATGGTGTCATGTAGATGGGGGATGGGGCTATTTAGAACAATTTTGGGGAGGAGCCAGCTTTGTAAATCCTTCAGAGCATATGATTTATATCATGACATTATTCTACTGCAACGTGATAAAACAGAATCGCTAAAGGAGGTGCTATAGAAGGCTGGCTGTTGCCTAGACTCATTTGCTAGCTAAATGGTTTGCTTCCACTTAGCCTAAATTGAGCAAACCATCAAGGTAGGTCATGCTTCAGCAAATCTGTAAATGCATTTATACTGCACATATCTTTGCTGACATCCATGACTGATACCTGGATGTCAGCCAATTAACATGTCAATGTTCTGCCCGTAAATTTCCGCTTTTTTACATATAGACATACACGTGGGAAAACTGACCTTTAGAAAGGAAGCAGGCATTGTTGAATACAGATGCTTTGCACTGTGGCTGAAGAGCAGATAATTTGGACTGAGACAACTATGACATTTGTTTATTGACAATGTCCTAGGTCGATTCCAATACCTGTTCTTATTGGTCAGTGTCTGGTCCATGAAAATGGTTAAATGTTTTGAATATTGCCTCTGTATACACTGAGATGGATCCGAGTATCTAAAAGTGGGCTTTGTAAAGGATTTAGGATTGAGAAGTAGGGAAAGTTGTTGAAGTGTCCTGAAAATAAAAGAAAGCTAAGGAGAAAAGATATAAAGGAAAAGAGGCAAGAGGAACCGGTGATATGACATGAACTTGGGGGACACAGGTTAAAGTAGCCATTCCCTTGAGTGGTAGGACAGCCAGATGACCTCTTAAGATAACCTTGTTTCACTTATCTTTTTAATTAAAATCCTTTATATGCAAAGCAATTATGATGTGTACAATAATACAAGTCTATGTTTGCATAATGCATCTTAACAGCAGCAGCATAAAATGTTCCCTTGGAAGCCCTATGTATCCTTATTATTGCATTCCCTTCCTTCCCTCCATCTGCAGTGAGCAAGCTACTACCCTGATGATTGTGTATCTCATTATTTTTTTGTTTTGATGATTTTATCTCAGTTGTCTTAATTTCATTTAGTTGGGTGTGTTTGGGAACTTTACATAAATGGAATCACACTCTGTATTATCCTGTTATTTTGTTTTCTTTTCATTCAATATTGTTCTCATGCGAATTATCTACTGTGGCAAAATGTAGCCCAACTTTATTCAGTTTTATTCTTCTGCACAATTCTATTGTATGAAAATACCAAACATTGGACATCTAAGTTCTGTTATTGGACATTTTGTTTGTTTCTGCTGTTTTTTTTCTTTTACCGTCAGTGTTGTCATGAACACAGTTTTGTTTATCTTCTGGTGCACATATGCAAGGTTTTTTCTGTTTCTCCAAGATGCAAGAGGAAGGAAAATGATGGGTCATATGGTATGCATGCCCTCAACTTTACTGAATTATACCAAATTGCACTGGTATGTCTTGTACATGCTAACCAATAGTGTGAAAAAGTTCTTCCTTGTTTTATGTTTCCCCTCAACACTAGAGGTTGTAAATTATTTCATCATGGTTCAATTCTTATTTAATTAGTGATTAATGAAGTTGAGCATATTTTCATAATTGACTTGTTATTCATGTTGAAATTTCTGTTCAAATCTTTTGCCCTTTTGTACTTAAGCAATGTTTATTATATTTACTGAGTGGTTAGCTTTCTTGATATGTTTTTTGTATCATCTTTTATTGATTATATATGTTGCAATATCTTTACCAGATTTATGATATGACTTTTCACTTTTTATGTTTTTTGACACACAGAAGCTCTTAATTTTAATTTAATAAATTTATCAATCTTTTTATTTTGAAATAATTATAAATTCAGAAGAAGCTGCAAAGATAGTAGAGTTCTCATGTACCCTTAACCCAGTTTCCCCCAGTGATTACAGGATACATAATAACAACACAATATCAAAACCCAGAAACTGACATTGATACAATGTATATGTATAGTTCTATGCTATCTTATCACATATATGTTTATATAATCACACCACAGACACAAAACCTGATCTTGCTCATGCTATCTCAGTCATGCTATCCCTTTATAATTATATCTGCTTTCTCCCCTGTTCCAATCCTAACACCTAGCAATCACTAATCCCTTTGATAGCAAAAGGGTCAGTATATTTCATTCCTGATATTAGTAATTTGTACCTTCTTTTGTTTTATCTTTATTGGTCTTGCTAAAAGTTTTTTATATTAGTCTTTAAAGAACCATGTTTTTATTTAATTGATTTCCTCAATTGTTTTTCTATTTTCAATTTCTATGATTCCTGCTCTTGCATTTATTTTCTCCTTTTTTCTGCTGTGGATTTGTTTTGTTCTACTTTTTCTAGATTCTTGAGGTGTAAATTTAGATTATTTATTTAAGACTTTTCATCTTTTATACTGTTTTAATGCTATAAATTTTTTTCCCAGAATTGTATTAGCTGCATCCCAGAAATTATGATAAAATCTGCAATGCATTTTTTATTTCACTTATGACTTTGTCTTTGATCTGTCAATTATTTAGAATAACAGTTTCTCAAGAATTTGAAGATTTTCCTGTTATCTTCTGGTTATTGAGTAATTATTTCATTCCATTGTAGTCAGAGAATATAATCTGTCAATGTCAATTTATTTAAATTAGTTATTTTTATAGCTCAGAATATGGTCTAACTTGTTTTATGTTCTGTGGGTGCTTGAAAAAAATGTACATTTTGTTGTTGTTGTTTGGAGAGTTTTGTAAATGTTAACTAGATCCCGTTGATTGATGATGATGTTTAGTTTTTCTATATCCTTTCTAATTTTCTGCCTAGCTATTATGTAAGTTGTAGAAAAGAGGGTTGTAGACTTTTCCAATTGCAATTGTTGATTTTTGAATTTCTCCTTTCACTTTCACCAGCTTTTGTTTCACATATTTTGTGGTCTCTGGTTTTTTTTTTTTTTTTGGTGTTGTGGTAGATTGAATTATGTATCCCAACTTAAACATGTTTTTAAATTTTTATCTGCATTCTGTGGATGTGAACCCATTGTAAATACAACCTCTTGAAAACGTTATCTTTAGTTAAGTGTGTCCCAACTGAATGAGGATGTGTCTAAATTCAGACTATAGGCAGCCTTCCAAAGAGAAAGCTACAGGAAGGAGCAAGAACCTGGAAATCACCCAGAAGAAAGGAAAGGAGTAGACCTCACCATGTGGTAGGGATATGAAATTCAAGTTCCAAATTCAAGCTTGCCAAGGATTGTGGCAAGCCAGGACAAGCCTTCTAGCCCCTGAAACCAATAAATGTGTATTATTAAGCTAGTTCATTGTGTGGTATTTGTCATAGCTGCCTGGAAGACTATGACAGGTGTATACACATTTAGGATTGCTCTGTTTTCTTGCTTGATTGCAGTTTCCCACCCTTCAGTAATTGTATGTACTCTGAAATTCATTTTACTGATATTAGTAAAGTCAGCCCACTCTCCTTTAATTAATATTTGTATAGTATATATATTTTCATCCCTTTTCTTTCAAATTGTTATATAATTGAAATGAGTTCTTATAGACAGTAAAACATGAGGGAATATTAAAGGAGAAAAAGGGAGGCAAAGTTTCTATGCTTCACTCATAGTAGTATAATGTTGATATAGACTGTGGTCCATTTATATAATATTTAAAACAGCCACCAAAAAAAGATATGCATAATGATTCACTCAAAATTACTGTAGATGTGTTAAAATGTAATTCTAAGAGATTTTCAACTAACCCATAGGAAGACAGGAAAAAGAAAAACAGAGAACAAACAAAACAAAACTAAAATGACTGATGTAAACTGTAAGATATTACTAATTACATTAAATGTAAATGGGCTAAATACACCAATTAAAACACAGAGGTTGGCAGGGTGGCCACGATATACCATAAACTAAAAAGGGATATCTATATAATGCTTAAGAATAACCTCCAAGATAATCTCTGGACTCTGAAATACCTCAGCCACTGAGACTTTTTGTCCTACACACACACACACACACACACATTTCTTTGGTACATACCTAGATATGGAATCTCTGGGTCATACGACATGTGTATATTCAACTGTAGAAAGTTTTATCTTCTTTAAATGATAGGTTTCAGCAGTTGTTGCAGTCGTAGTTGATTTCAATTTTCATAAAATTTATCTCTTGCCTCACTGCACTAATCACTACAGTTCACAGCATAAAGTCTGTGATTATCTGCATCCTTGAATTTTTGTAGAGAATAGTTTTACCATTTCACGATTGAATATAATGTTTTCCTAAGTCTTTGGTGCATACCATTTATCAGACTAACTACATTCTTTCTAACTCTAGTTAGTTTGGTGTAATTTTATCATTAATCAATACTGCATTCTATCCATGGCATATTTTTCATCTATTTTGAATGCCACAATTTTCCTATTTAAATCTCATAATGTGATGAGCATCATTAGTTATTTTTCTGATATTAACCAACTTGCATTCCTGAGATGAACCCAATCCCAAAGTCATGCATCATTTTCCTTTTGTGTTTTGCTACTTATTTTGTTTGTAGTTCGTTAGAGTTTGTTGCATCTGCGTAAATGTTACTAAGTTCTTGCTATTATTATAAAACGAGCTGGAGATCATTGTCTCTTTTTTTGTTTTGTTTTTTCAATGCAATTTTATTGAGCCATATTCACACACCAAATAATCCATTCAAAGTATAATATCAGTGGCTCACAGTATCAACATATAGTTTTGCATTCACCACCACAATCAATTTTAGAACGTTTTCATTACTCCAAGAAGAAAAATTTAAAATAAATAAAAATGAACACCCCAAATATCCCATATTCCTTATCCCCTCAATTATTTATTTACTTATTTTTGTCTTTATTTTATTACTTATCTGCCCATAGACTGGATAAATGTCACTCACATGGTTTTCACAATCCCACGGTCATACAATAAAAGCTGCATAGTTAATCTCATCAAGAATCCAGTCTTGTGGATTACAGTTCAACAGTTTCAGGTGCTTCCCTCGAGCCACTACGATACACCATAAACTAAAAAGGGATATCTATATAATGCTTAAGAATAACCTCCAAGATAATCTCTGGACTCTCTTTGAAATACCTCGGCCACTGAGACTTTTTTTGTCCTAGTTTTTCTCTTCCCTCTTTTGGTCAAGAAGGCTTTCTGATTTCCATGATGCTGGGTCCTGCCTTATCCCCGGGAGGCAGGTCCCACATTGTCAGGGAGATTACACCCCTGGGAGTCATGTTTCATGTTGGGGGTGGGGGAGGGTAGAGAGTTTATGTGCAGAGTTGGCTGAGAGAGAGAGAGGCCACATCTAAGCAACAAAAGAAGTTCTCTGGGGGTGACTTTTGGGCGCAATTATAAGTGGGCTTAGCGTCTCCTTTGCAGGAATAAGTTTCATAAGAGTAGGTCCCAAGATCAAGGGCTTGACTTATTAAATTGGGAGTCCCTAATGCTTGTGAGAATATCAGGAATTCCCAAGGTGGGGACATTTAATATTTCCACATTTTTCCCCTCTCCCTGAAGAGGCCTCTGCAAATACTTTTTAAAAAATTTTCTGCCCAAAATATTCTGGGATGTATCAGGGTATTACAGTAAACTGTGCAGAATACAAGATCTCATTCTCTATTCTAGTTTCCATATAATTATGTTTAAATAAACTGGAAGATAGTTGTCTTTTCAAAAGTTATTTTTTTGCTTATACCTATGAACGTTGGAATTATCTGTTCCTATAAAACTTAGTAGAATTTATCACTAAATTCAGGAAATCAACTGGACTTCGTTACTAATTCTTTCTTTCTTCTCAAAATAATTTTGGTAAGTTGCATTTTTTCCCCTAGGAATCTATAAATTTATTCCTTTTTTTCAAATTTGCTGGTATCAAGTTAATTATGATATGCTAATATCTTAATCTCTGCTATAGTTTAAAGTCATTTCACATTTTTTTCATCTTAAATTTGTTTATTTGGGTCTTCTGTATATTTTTTGGCTGCTAAAATTTTCTAGTACTTTGACTATTTTATTAGCGTATTTAAGTGAACACCTTTTGGCATTGTTGAGTCTACTTTTATATTTCATTAATTTCCTTTCCTTTCATTTTCTTTAGGCTAGTCTCTTGTTCATTTTCATGTAAATAAGTTAGATTCCTAGTCCATTATTGTCAGGCTGTTTTCATTTATAATGAAGGCATTTATGACCATAGATTTCCTTTTAAAGCTCATTGGGCACGTTTTACTGTTAACTTTTATTCAAATATAAATATATTACAGTAACATCTGTAATTTCTTCTTGACTCATACGTTGCCTAAAATGTTTTTTTTAATTTACAAATGTATAGGCTTTCTCTCTCTATCCATTTGGCATTGATTTCTAACCTAATTTCAAATTCTTGAGCAAAACTTGCCTCTATGGTTTTATTTCTTTAAAATATATTGAAATTAGCTGGAAAAAATGTGTACTCTTTTACTATTGGCTATTTCCTTTAAGTCAATTTTATTATTATTACTTTTTCAATATTTTATGGTCTTACAGGCTTTTGTGAATGTTGCTTGTTTCTGTCTGCTCCAACTACCAATTTCAAAAGAGATAGGTTAAAATGTTCAGTTAAGCCAGAGACCTGGGTATGATTCCCAGTGCCTGCCCATGTTAAAAAAAAAAAAAAAAATTGTTCAGTTAAGATAGCCCATTTGCATATTTCTCTCTGAGCTTCAGCCTACATTTTCCTCCATTGCTTTAATATGGATATTTTCAAATGTACACAAAAGTTCTATAAAACTACCATCTAAATGTTACTATCTTCATTTGCCTCTTAGTTTATGAAAGGTGTATGCATCTTTTTCTCCATCTGTTAAACCAAATTATTCTTTTGATGCATTGTAAATTGCAGACATTAGTGCCCCCAGGCAATATTTCAGATGCATAACATTAAGAAAAATTCTATATTTGCTTACAGTTTTTGCAAATTTTGAGGTAAAATTTAATCACAATGAAATGTGCAAATCTTATGTGTACTTTTGGGTAAGTTCTGGCAAATGTACACACGTGCAACCAAAATCTCTATCAATATACAGATCATAACATTATCCTAGAAGTTCCCTCATGTCTCTTCCTAGTAAATCTTTGCCTAATCTCAGGCAATCGTATTTTTTCTGTTTTTTTTTTTCCTTCCATATAATAGGTTTTCCCAGTTTTGAACTTTATGTCAATTAAGTCATACAGTGTTTATTCCTTTGTTAAAAGGCTTCTTTCATACAATATAATGATTTTGAGACTTCTCCATGCTGGTTCACCTTTTTTCCTTTTTATGCTGACTAGTATTCCATTGTTTGGAATGTATTTATTCCTTTCGTTAATGGGAACTTGGACTGTTTCCAGTTGGAGCTATTAGGAATAAAGCTGCTACAAACATTCTAATATAGTCTTTTTGTGAACATACCTAGGAGTAGAATTGCTAGGTCTAGTGAAAGATGCATGTTTAGCTTTATAAAAACTAATAAGTCCATTTTCCAGAGTTGGTGCCCAATTTTGCATCCTCATGAGTGATGGATGAGAATTCCTGTTCAACATCTTTGCCATAATTAGGTGTTTTTCAGTACTTTGAATTTTAGTCATTCTGGTGGGTGATTATGAGC